>JBBDGP010000509.1:5312500-5530000 GCA_037952835.1 Lithobates septentrionalis
ACAATGCATCTCTGCCCCATCCCCTGCGCCCTCATCACAGGATTTGAGTGACAGCAAAGCATGTAAGAGCGGGAAGCCACTAAGAGTGGGCACAGCGTTGGATCGAGTGAGGACTCAGGTAAGTTTAACAGGGTGAGGGGGTGATACAGGTACTGGAACATTTTGTACCTTCCTTCAGTTAAGGTAAATAATGTTTAGGCTTTAGAACCACTTTAAATTAAGACCAGTACACAGTATATGCATAAATATGTGTCACCGGCGCAAAAAAAACAAATGTGTTTGTCAGAATTGCTGCATTCAAAAAAACCTTTTCTTTAAGGGATAAGGAATGAGTGAATTGGATGGGTTGAATGCGCTATTCCTATCTTTACACCACTTGTAATAATATGTGATCAAAAAACATTAATAGATAAATAACCGTATCATGCAATAATACAATTGACCATCTCCTCTGTGCAAATAGAATACATAAGAAACACAATTCAAATAGATATATATAAACCAATATCCTTTTCTTGTGTGTGAATTACACAAAAAACCTGTAAAAACAGTTGGGGACCATGTGCAAATTGCCCCTCCTGTGCATATACACAATATTAGAGTCCCATAAAGTCCCTTAAACCATAAAAAACGAAAAAACGGAAAAACTTCAAAGATCCAAAAAAAAAAGGAAAAGAAATCCTCTTGCAAATGCCGTGACTGTATTGTGCTCTTGTAACTCTTCTTAATTATAAGTGACTTTGTGACACACCACCACCTTGCAGATTAGCCACTCACCAGATACTGTAAAATGATGTGCCTTTGGTTCATTCATGGGATAACCACTCCACCTTAAAAAGCCGCTCCGCCTTAAATGCGCTCCACCTTATTACCACTTTTCATCAGCTATGCTATGGTTTTTCCTCATGTAGGATACATAAATAGGCGATCATAGCGTAATATGTTTAAAACATTTATTGAGTTAAAAACAAAACCAGGTATCACACTCACATTTAAAAGTGCCTTTAGGCCGGCACTGAGCAAATCCAGCAGATAAGGACAAGTTCTAAGCGATTCCGTGGTCCGTGTATGGCCTCCACGTTTGGCTTGCGCCTTACCCCTCGCTCTCGTGTGTGTTGGCTGCTGGGAAATCTCTCGGAACAGGTGATCGGATACGTTCCGGGCAGCGGGCGGAAATACACACGAGAGAGAGGGGTGAGGCGCAAGCCAAATGTGGAGGCCATACACGGACCACGGAATCGCTTAGAACTTGTCCTTATCTGCTGGATTTGCTCAGTGCCGGTCTAAAGGCACTTTTAAATGTGAGTGTGATACCTGGTTTTGTTTTTTACTCAATAAATGTTTTAAACATATTACGCTATGATCGCCTATTTATGTATCCTACATGAGGAAAAACCATAGCATAGCTGATGAAAAGTGGTAATAAGGTGGAGCGCATTTAAAGGTGGAGCGGCTTTTTAAGGTGGAGTGGTTATCCCATGAATGAACCAAAGGCACATCATTTTACAGTATCTGGTGAGTGGCTAATCTGCAAGGTGGTGGTGTGTCAAAAAGTCACTTATAATTAAGAAGAGTTACAAGAGCACAATACAGTCACGGCATTTGCAAGAGGATTTCTTTTCCTTTTTTTTTTGGATCTTTTAAGTTTTTTCGGTTTTTTTATGGTTTATGGGACTTTATGGGACTCTAATATTGTGTATATGCACAGGAGGGGCAATTTGCACATGGTCCCCAACTGTTTTTACAGGTTTTTTGTGTAATTCACACACAAGAAAAGGATATTGGTTTATATATATATATATTTGAATTGTGTTTCTTATGTATTCTATTTGCACACAGGAGATGGTCAATTGTATTATTGCATGATACGGTTATTTATCTATTAATGTTTTTTGATCACATATTATTACAAGTGGTGTAAAGATAGGAATAGCGCATTCACACCCATCCAATTCAGTACACAGTATATACTTTTTGATGTTTGTGTGTTTAACATTTCACACATGGGTAAATGGGTAAAGAAACAAACAAAAAGAAACCTCTTCTACTAGTTTACCAGGAAAGGTGTGACAAACAGGGATGAGCTTCAGATTCAGGCTGAACATGAGTTTGGCTCAAACCAAGTATGATTGCAGTTTGGAAAAATGAGCAAACTAGCCATGTTTGGGTAGTTCGCCTGCCCAAACCTCAAAGACTCCAGGCCAGCTTGAGTTCGTAAACAGATCAGCAGGAGATCCTGACAGATGTCAATAACCAGATATGGTCAATGAGGTCACCCAGCATCCCTGACCAATTTGTTGTTGATCTGCCACTTGTGATAAGATTAGTGGTGGGTGAATATTGTTGGTCAGTGGATTGTCAAGTTGGTGAGTCAACCTTGTCAGGTGGCGGGTTTTTTGTAATTGACATGGATCTACTTCATTAGACAATATCACTGATTTGTATTTACATTGGAGGATTCTTTTTTTCAGTAAAGGATTTTTTCATGCTATGATTGTTTTTATTTAGGTTATCATTTTTTGTGAATGAGTAACAAGGGGGTACTATTTACCCCATACTAATTCAACTGGGGAGGTAGATATCTGGGACCCCTTTTTCAAAAAGGGTCTCCCAGATTCTGATTTGTCCCCCTGGAAGACCCCATATTTCTCCTGGAGAACCTTTAGGGGGAGTCCATGCCTTTAAAAAAAAAATTTTAAATGGTTTGCTGGTCCTCCTTAGCCATACTGGTCTGGTTTTAGGATGGGGAGGGACTGCATGCTCACTGCCCCCACCTTTTCTGACCACTTAGGCTGCATACTTGGATAAGGGTCTTTTATGAACCTTTAGGGGGATCCTGCACCTTTTTTGTTTTATTTGTTTTTCTTTGGGAGCCAGTACACCATCTAAAAACAAATGGTGCACACTCCCTAGCAAATACCCTTATACATACATGCAGCCTGGGAAGCCAAGAAGGACGGGGGCGGGGGCAAGCATGCACCCCCCTCCTGAATCTTACCAGATCACATGCCTTCCACATTAGGAGAATACCTTACAAGAGGGGTTAGAAAAGCTCCCGTTAGGCACCTTGTTTCCATGTTTAGGTAATCCCTCTGTTGAACAGACTGAGGTACACACAATGAAATTAGGCCAGTTCCTGCTGAACAAGTTGATTTTCGGTACATGTATACCTAGCTTTAGGCTGTGGGAACAGCAAGGACTTTGGCAGTGAGTGCAGCTTCAAGTGCAGTGGAGGATAGGTGGGGGACAGGTTGTGCAGCTGAGAGGGACTCTGTGAAAGTGAGGGAAAGCTAGGTATAATTGTTTTTTATGTTTCCCTTTGCAAAAATTTGCATTTAACTCTTGCAGTGCTGAAGGGCCCCCGCTTTAGGGGCCCAGCTTTAATAAACAAACATGTAAACAGCTAAATAAATAATTGAATAATATTAATCTTGACAGATTGCTTAGACAATGAAGAGACAGCTATTGCAAGTTTACAATGTTTACTGTATATAACATAAAAATGAGCTTCAGTTTCAGATATACTTTTAAAGGCCAATAAAACATTATCCATGTATTACAGTACATTGTTGTCAAATTTCCAGTTCAGTCAGGTACAACAGGAAGCTACTGAAGATTAATTTAAGCTTGTATAAGAATTCACTCAGGGTCCATTAGGAATTTATCTCTTCTAGTTTTTCAGTATTTTTAAAACAGAAAAATGTATTAATATGACAGTTTCATAACACAGTTCTCATTCACGATTAGTGTCAAAAATGTTAAAATGATTGAACCACTTGGTTCAGTTATTAATTTAAAAGACTCTAGTGGCAAGCACTCCTTTATTATTAAAATAGGTTCAGGGAAGCAAAGCATATGAATAATTATATGCTTTGCCCCACCAAAGTAACTTCTTTATTTTCAGTGACTGGAGTGTGCCCTGTATCTACAATCTGTCCATAAAGATTGACTGGTTTCAAAGATTTCCCCATAATGATAATACAAGTTGATAAAACTGTTGCAACACTTTGGTTAAAGGTTAAATCTATCAGCCTCCAACCAGGATACATTTTACCTGTTTGGAGGTTCAGCAAACTGAATGGGCATATGGCCTAGTATTACTACCCTTGCTAAATGTGACATGCTCAGGGTCCTATTTGTTAGGCAGACAACAACCACCAGCACCCTCACAACTAATGATGTATCCCCACCTGTTAGCCAGTATTCCCAGCTGGCAAGTGAATGTGAACAAAAGGGTGGGAATTGTGAAAAAAAGATGATATGAGATCCCCTGCAAAATTCAAAACATGCCCTTGAGAACAGGAATGGATTTCAGGTGTATTTTGTGCTAAAAAAAAACAAAATAAAAAAAGATTGCGAGATGCCTCCACCTCAAACCTGTTGGGTCTGGTATGAATTTTTAGAGGGAACCCCAGGCAAAATACAAGAAAAATTCATACCAGACCCTTACCTGAGCATGCAGCCTGGCAGGCCAGGTAATGGTGGAAAAAACCTGTGCCCTCCATTCCTCCTGAATCATACAAGACCACATGATCAACATGGGGAGGGTGCCTTGCCAGGAGGGCCCCATTGGCAAAACATTATGTCCCCGTGTTGAGGACAAGAGCCCCCTCCCCACAACCCTGGACCTGTGATTGTGAGGGTCTGTGTGCAGGGGACTTATTTGAATCTGGAATCCCCCTTTAACAATAAGGGAGCACCCAGATACCGATCCCCCACTATGTGAAAGATTATGGGGTACATAGTACCACAGTTCTTGTAAGATGTTTGCCCCATCTTATACAATTATGTTGATATATTGGGCTTGATTTAATAAAAATCTGTGTAAAATCTGTGCAAAGTCTGGTGCAGCTCTGCAAAGAAACCAATCAGCTTCCAGGTTTATTTTGTCAAAGCCTAATTGAACAAGCTGAAGTTAGAAGCTGATTGGCTACCATGCACAGCTGCAACAGATTTTGCACTCTCCTGTTTTAGTAAATCTACCCAATATATACTTCATCAAGTTAGAGTACATACATCATATAAAAGTTTTGACCAGTGGCTATGAATGAGCAAATAATAAAACATTGGCGCTGCTGCTGATTTTTGAGATTTGCTTCCCAAACCTAGAGCAGGGCGCATCCTGTAAAAAAAGTAATGGAATAAAATGTGTGTTTATACTTTGGTTGGGTAACGGCCAATGAGTAATACATTATCAATAGTGGCTTTTTAGGTAGCACAGTTGGCAGTTTACTTATGACTGGAAGGCACAGTGGTATTAGCCAGGTGGTGATGATGGAGTCTATATCATACTTAGCTACTGATGGTGTTAAACTGGAAACTACAGTAAAACTGTGTCTGTGTTTATTTTGTAGCATTAGGGAAAGTCAGTAAAACATACCAACTTATCAAGGCCCTGTTCATTTAGATGAAGATCAAATTATTAATGCTTGCAGCCAAAAATCATTGTTACCTGCTGAAAGAGGTACCTTCTCTGACAAGATGCTGTGTGTTCAATCAGAAAACACCTTATGACAACCTTAAAGAACTAGGGACAAAGATACAGTCTGAAGACCCTATAATCCATGTGGTCATGAAATATGAGTTTGTATACTGAAGTGTAGAGATTATCTTCGAATACCATCTTCATCTACTTTATACATTGATAGTCCACCTATAACCACAGTAATAAATAAATTATCCATGACCCTGTGCAGGATGTTATGATCATTTTATATTGTGTGAGTATACCTCTGCCCTACCCAAATGTGAATGAAACCAAAAATAGTGTGCAAGTAGTTAATAGCAAGCTGCTGCATCCACCTATTGTGTTCCCACAAATAAAGCAATATAAATAAAGTGTTTATTGGTGTTGCACAGACTCAATAGTGCAAATGGATATGTTGCACATTGTGTCCTATACAGTGTATCATTTAAAATATAATAATATCAAACCATAACCACATATGGTGATTCACAACGTGTAGTCCAAAATACAGGTGTGTAATCAAATTAATTAAAAAAAGATATATAATAGTTTATTCTTCCAGCGACGATATATCAAATGAGATGTTCTCCCAATAAAGTCCTGTTTTTGTGCATATATAAAACCAAAACAGTGTGCTTTCACCTTCTCGTGCCACCCCTATGCTCCCAGAACTCTCACCTTAAAAAGGCAATAATAAAGCCTTATATTTATAGTATCCAGGATGATGTTGCATCTGTTTTAGCTTTATTCCAGGTTTTCCAGGGATCTCCAGGCAATCCTAGGTAATGGTTCCTTAAGGTTCACTCTCCCACGCTCACTCCATATGTTTAGGGTAAAGAGAGTATTCCTTCATAGTGTAGTAGTTAAGAGTAACAGTAATTTATTAAAATAGCAACTCTAATGCTGCGTACACAAGATCGGAAATTCGGCCAGCAAAAGATTGAGAGCATGTTCTCAATTTTTCCGACGGAAAAAGTTTCTATCGGAAATTCGGTTCGTGTGTATGCAATTCCGACGTGCAAAAAAAAAACACGCATGTTCAGAATCAAGTACAAGACGGAGCCGCTCAGTCTGGTAAAACGACCGTTCGTAATGGAGATGGCACATTCGTCACACTGCAAATTTTTAAATCTTTCATTGCAGCGCATTCTTTTCTTCTTTATAATGCTAGAAGAATGAAGTTGTTTTGCTGCTCATATTCACACAGTTTTCTCACAAACTTATTTCTTTATTATTTCTCGTGATCACCTGAATAATCTTTTTTGATTTTCAAGCCAGATCTCCCTAATAATGTTTAAAATTAATTTTTAGAGTCATTTTTTGTATGTCACGTTTCCACAACACCATTATCTTGTATTTGTAAATCTCAAGGAGGTTGATTGGTGTCCCTTGTTAATTTGACATTGTATTTTTTAAATGTACACGCCTACTCAAACTAACTGTCCTTTTTTTTTTTTTTATATATCAATAATTTTTATTCGTTTTCACAGTTGTACAGAAGATGAAAAAAAAAACATGTAATGTTAGTACAAGACAAGTACATATGCTGATAAACTTTGTCCATCATATACATTTAACTATTCCAATAAACTTTACTTATATCAACTCGTATCAATCACAATGTCAATTGGGTCCAACACTCTGTCCTGATCGCATGTTCAGAATCAAGTACAAGACGGAGCCGCTCAGTCTGGTAAAACGACCGTTCGTAATGGAGATGGCACATTCGTCACACTGCAAATTTTTAAATCTTTCATTGCAGCGCATTCTTTTCTTCTTTATAATGCTAGAAGAATGAAGTTGTTTTGCTGCTCATATTCACACAGTTTTCTCACAAACTTATTTCTTTATTATTTCTCATGATCACCTGAATAATCTTTTTTGATTTTCAAGCCAGATCTCCCTAATAATGTTTAAAATTAATTTTTAGAGTCATTTTTTGTATGTCACGTTTCCACAACACCATTATCTTGTATTTGTAAATCTCAAGGAGGTTGATTGGTGTCCCTTGTTAATTTGACATTGTATTTTTTAAATGTACACGCCTACTCAAACTAACTGTCCTTTTTTTTTTTTTTTATATATCAATAATTTTTATTCGTTTTCACAGTTGTACAGAAGATGAAAAAAAAAACATGTAATGTTAGTACAAGACAAGTACATATGCTGATAAACTTTGTCCATCATATACATTTAACTATTCCAATAAACTTTACTTATATCAACTCGTATCAATCACAATGTCAATTGGGTCCAACCCTCTGTCCTGATCGCCCCAACGGGCTCTGACTGCAACCAGGTGCAGGGAACCTCCCATTGTATTTCTTATTTCTATATTTATTACTTGTAATACTTCTTATGTAAAGTAAGTGTGTGTTTAGAAAACATGTATTTCTATTTTCTTTGCATTGAAGAATTAACTAGCAGGAGAGTTAACTTGGATGTGGGGTATTATAAGCAAAAGAAAAAAGAAAAATAATAATAGGAGGAAAATAGGGAAGAAAAAGGGAAAGTAAGGAACTAAATTCCTGTGGATAGTGTAATTTGTTTATTTGTAATTTTTATTTAAGTAAATTGTATTATTTTATGATTTTATTTCATCATACTGTGCCCCCTGGGAGTTGTTGTGCTGTGTGTGTATTGTAGGTTTTATACCATTCTATCCATGGTTCCCATTGTCTGAGAAATTCTGCATATTTCCCATCTCTGTAGGCCAGCATACTTTCATATGTGTAGTGAGTTGTAAGTGTGCGAAAAACATCCGCAGTTTCAGGGAGAGTTGGAGATCTCCAAAGCCTAAGTATGACCAATTTGCCTGCCAGGAACAGATGTGTGGTAAATGGCCTAAATAGGTGTGGTATGTTATCTATGCTTAGGTTTAGGATAGCCAATGCTGGTGAGTACTGAATGGGTATACCAGTGACTTGTTGGAAGATAGTAAATACTTTGAGCCAAAATGTGGTCAGCTTTCCACATGTCCACACTATGTGAAACAGGGTTCCTATTTGTGTGCAGTTCCTCCAACATAACGAAGGTGTAGAGGAGTCAAATTTGGCTATCCTATATGGTGTTAAATACCATCTTTGTGAGATTTTATGGGAAAGCTCCCAGAGATTTGTACTTTTGGTGGCTGAATATATGTGTTTTAACGCTTTGTACCACTGACCTTCAGTATATGATGTTTCTAGTTCCCTTTCCCATGCTATCTTAGGTTTTGATTTCTCAAGCACAAATTTACTATCTAAGAAATTATAGAAAAGTGAAACTCCTCCTTTGCGACTCTCTGTGGAAGTAAGGTAAATATGTATTTTCCAAAATAACTGGTATTGGAGGGGATTTATTGCTTTTGAGAAATGAATTTACCCGTATATAGTTAAATTGTTCAGAGGATGGTAGACCATATTCTGATTGTAGCTGTTTGAAGGATTTTAACTTATAATCTGTGAATAGGTCGGAAATCCATTGTATTCCTCCAGATAACCACTTGGTTAAGGATAAGTTTGGAACAGATAGTGCTATTACATCAATTGGTATATCAAGATGAATAGTGGGTGATGTAATAGATTTAAATGTTACAAGTGTATTCCAATAAGCTAGTGTCACTAGTATTGTGGGGGAGAAATTTTTATTTTTTTGGGTGTTGAAAGGTGAGGCCAGAATGAAATTGTGTAGGTTCCTACCCGGTACTTGGGATTGTTCTAGGATTCCCCATAATGGTGTTGTTTGGTTAAGGAACCACCCTCTGGCCTGCGCTAGCACTGCTGCCACGTGGTAATCACTAAGGATTGGAGCTCCCACACCACCTGCTTTTTTCGTTTTGCTGAGCCTAGAGAAGGCACTTCGTGCTTTTTTCCCCTCCCATAGAAAGGCGGTTAGTGTACGTTGCAAATTTTTAAAAAAGGTTTTTGGTGCTGGTATAAGAACTGTTTTGAAGATATACAATACTTGAGGTAATATTTGCATCTTAAATGCTGCTAGCCTGCCTGACCATGATAGTATATGTTTGTTTAGTTTCTGCGTTACCTCTTTTACTTTCCCTTCAAGTGGTAAATAATTTGCTTTAAACAACTGGTCAGGATGAGAAGTGAGGTTAATTCCCAGATAAGTGATCATATGGCTATTCCAAATATATGGGTATTTAGTTTGTAATTCTATTTTATTGTGGTGGGATACTCCCAAATCTAGTATATACGATTTGGTGTCATTCACTTTATAGTATGACACTTTGCCATAATCTCGGAGTAGAGAGGACACTTTCCCCAAGGAAGACATCGGATCAGTAAGCATCAAGATCACATCATCAGCAAAGAGGCTGATGACATGTTTTCTTTTGTTGATCATGAAGCTTTGTATTTGAGATGATTGTCTAATTTTTGTGGCTAATGATTCCATTAGTAGATTAAAGATGAGAGGGGACAGTGGACACCCCTGCCTTGTGTCATTTGAAATCCAGAAGGATTTAGAGAGCATTCCTGATGTGTATACTTTTGCTGATGGAGAGGTGTACAAGGCCAGGATAGCAGATAATATATGTCCTGTAAATCCAAAATTTCTCAAGGTTTGTGATAGATAGATGAAAAACAAATACTGCGCTTACACTAATTGGTAAAAGCTGCGACTAAAAAGTAGTAAACCGTAAATAATGTAGAACTCAAAAAGTCGCGCTAAAGGCTAAAGGTGACAACAGGCGAATGCCTAGGAAAAAACCTCATAAAGATATGAGGGTGAAATAGTAATCACTACGTGAATAAATAATATAGGAGTGTTGAGCACTATAAAAAAACACAGAACTAAAAAATGCTAATAAATAAATAGGACACAGATAATAATAACTATGTCCGTGTGGAAAAACCAATATTGCATGACACAATCAATAACCGGTGAATATCTCTAATATCAATAGAAATAATAATGTACCATAGCTGTGACTAAAAAGCTAAACCATAATTGATATAGGAAAATGGTGTAGAGATAAAGGAAAATAAACCCAAAAAAAGTCCATAGCTCAACAAAAACAGTATTGAATAAAGTCCATCCGTATTAAATTAACATGCATAAAATATGGCTGGTCTCCAAGTGCTCTGTGAAATATTGTAACAGGATCTTGCTGTGGTGAAAAATAGAGTGCGTAGACAGACCTCCACCTCTTAGAAAAATTGCTGCCTCTTACCAGATGGAAATGGTCTCTTAATTACAGGAGACCCAGGAGGCGGATGGCTGCAACCCCAGCCAGGGATCTTTAAAGCAGGCACTCAGCGTCCAGGTCCAGGGACTCACTCCAACCAGCCTCAGCAAATATGGAAATGTCACCATGCAAAAAACAAAGTGCTCCACATAGCATAAAATCCAGCGTTTTATTGAATATAAAGTAAAGGTTGCACTTACAGAAACATGGTAGTTTACAGGCGTGTGAGAAAAAGCCGGCCGGCTCCAAGGTAACCCGTGTCTTCCGGGTGTGTATATCGCGGTGTAGTAGTTAAGAGTAACAGTAATTTATTAAAATAGCAACTCTGTGTATATCGACACCGCGATATACACACCCGGAAGACACGGGTTACCTTGGAGCCGGCCGGCTTTTTCTCACACGCCTGTAAACTACCATGTTTCTGTAAGTGCAACCTTTACTTTATATTCAATAAAACGCTGGATTTTATGCTATGTGGAGCACTTTGTTTTTTGCATGGTGACATTTCCATATTTGCTGAGGCTGGTTGGAGTGAGTCCCTGGACCTGGACGCTGAGTGCCTGCTTTAAAGATCCCTGGCTGGTGTTGCAGCCATCCGCCTCCTGGGTCTCCTGTAATTAAGAGACCATTTCCATCTGGTAAGAGGCAGCAATTTTTCTAAGAGGTGGAGGTCTGTCTACGCACTCTATTTTTCACCACAGCAAGATCCTGTTACAATATTTCACAGAGCACTTGGAGACCAGCCATATTTTATGCATGTTAATTTAATACGGATGGACTTTATTCAATACTGTTTTTGTTGAGCTATGGACTTTTTTTGGGTTTATTTTCCTTTATCTCTACACCATTTTCCTATATCAATTATGGTTTAGCTTTTTAGTCACAGCTATGGTACATTATTATTTCTATTGATATTAGAGATATTCACCGGTTATTGATTGTGTCATGCAATATTGGTTTTTCCACACGGACATAGTTATTATTATCTGTGTCCTATTTATTTATTAGCATTTTTTAGTTCTGTGTTTTTTTATAGTGCTCAACACTCCTATATTATTTATTCACGTAGTGATTACTATTTCACCCTCATATCTTTATGAGGTTTTTTCCTAGGCATTCGCCTGTTGTCACCTTTAGCCTTTAGCGCGACTTTTTGAGTTCTACATTGTGATAGATAGAGCCAATGTACCCTGTTGAACGCCTTCTCCGCATCCAAAGCTAGAAGCAGAGAAGGCGTTCGGGTATTCCTAGCTATATGAATTATATTGATTAGGCGTCTGGTCGCATCTGATGCTTGCCTACCTTTTGTAAAACCCGATTGATCTGTGTTAATTAGGGTAGGAAGTATATCTATCATTCTCAGTGCTATCATTTTGGCGTAGATTTTTAAATCATTATTTAGTAATGATATAGGTCTAAAGTTTTGGGGTTGGTCCGGTGTCTTCCCAGGTTTAGGCAGCGTCACAATGAGTGCTTCAAGCATCTTGGGCAGAAAGGAAGCAAAGGCAGCAGCTCCATCAAACACTTTGAGGAGGTACGGTCCCAAAATTGATTGGAAGCTCTTATAATAATCGCCTGTTAGGCCATCAGGTCCTGGTGATTTATTGCTCGGGAGTGTTTTTATGGTGTTTAATAATTCTGTCAGGGAAAAGGGTGAGCTGAGTTCTTGTATTTGAGATGGTGTGAGTGTGGGAAGTTTGATGTTGGATAAGAAGTCATTTATTGTAGTTAACGTGGGTTGTGGTGTTAAGTCGTCTTTGTTCAAGTTGTAAAGTGAGCTGTAATAGTCGCTAAATGCGTCTGCGATGCCTTGTGGGTCATAAATTTTTTGTTAGGATGGATAAGGTAAGCTACTTTGGTCTTAAAGCGTTATCCTTGTATTTTCCTTGCCATTGCTTTCCCAGCTTTATTGCCAGTAGAATAAAAAAGACATTTTTGATTGTTTTTCTGTTCGTTCATATGTTTGGAGTAGTATAATTCTAAGATTATGTCTCAATTAAGTAAGTTTAGCACTTGTGGAGGGGGTAGGTTTAGTTTTATTAAGAGCTTCCAATGTGTCAATTTCTGCTAGTAGATTAGTAATTTTTTGCTGCCGCTGCTTCCTAAGCCTGGCCCCTAACTGAATAAATATTCCTCTTATGTAAGCCTTATGAGCATTCCACAATAGAAAAGCATTATTCGTGGATGGTGAGTTGATCTGAAAATAACTGGGCAAGTATTCTTCTAGTATTTTTTTAGTTTTAGGATTTTGGATGATACATGAATTGGCACGCCACATATAAGTGGTGGTGTTAGGATAAGAATCCCTTAGTGTAAGGAGAGTGGGAGCGTGGTCCAACCATGCTATTGTCCCCATTTTAGCTTGGGACACTTTTTGTAGTAGCTACTTGTCCGTCAAGATCAGATCAATTCTGGTATAAGTACAATGCCTATGTGAGAAAAAAAGAGTAATCTTTCTCGCTAGTATGCAGACAACGCCAAGTATCATAGAGATCATGTGAACGTAAAAAATTTGTTAAGGAGGAAGTTCTTTTAGAGGGTGTTGTAGTAGAATCCTTAGTGGATCTGGAAGAATGTTGAAGTCCCCGCACATTATGAGAGATCCTTGTTGTAATTTCTTTACTTTCCGCATGAGCCCATTTAAAAATTTAATTTGATGTTTGTTAGGGACATCTACGTTTAGTATCGTATAATGGGTGTTATTAATGTCACAGATGATAATGAGGTAGCGACCTGCAATGTCCGTCGTTGCTGAGATTAGATTGAAAGATATTGTGTCTTTTACTGCAATCATCACCCCTCTTTTTTTAGCTGGCATATTGGAGAAGAAAAAATGTTGAAATGCTTTATGGGTACACTTAGGTGGTGCATTTTGGTGAAAATGTGTCTCTTGGACGCAAAGTACATCGCACTGAGATGAATCTGCTTCCTTCCATAAGGAAGCCCTCTTAGCTGGGTGATTTAAACCATGAGCGTTTATTGAAAGAATTTTAACTGGCATCTTGGTAATTTAGGTGATGTTTTTGTGTCCGATGATAATTGTACTCACTGTTAGGAGCATGTATAGGTTGGTTGTGTTCAGCTATTGTTCGTTTGTTCTTCTTGTTGGCGATCATGCAGGTTTTGTATGTATCTTGATCCTGACAAGGATAGTTGTTAAGATATTCTGGATAGAATGGTGGGTATAGTTCCTGTAAAACAAGGAGAGATAGAAAGCAAAACAAAAAGGGAAAACAACATAAACTAGAACTTAAAAGGAGGGTAATGATAACCCAGGTGCAGATCATGTCTGCTCAAGTATCGGGAGTTTGTGGTGTGGAATAAGCTCCAATAGGCGGGGCCCTATGTTAGGGCTAGCAATATGAGGCATAACAGTGACGGCTTAATGTGAATACTGTCACTTGGATGCTGAGGTAAGTTGCCAATCTGGAGGAATTTTGTTGAAGTTCCTGTCGGCAGAGAAGGTGGGGTGGTCTTCTGATGTGATCCTCCATTTTTGAAGCAGTTGGTATCCTTTGGATGGGGAAGTGATCACATGATTCACGCCATCTTTAGTAATCAGCAATTTAGTTGGATAGCCCCATTTATATGTAATGTTATGGTTCCTTAGAGCTTTGGTAATGTTGTTCAGATTTTTTTGTAGTTGCAAGGTAAATTGCGATAGATCTGCATAGAATTGTAATACAGAATATTCGGTGTCACGATGTTCCCCTTTGCGCTTGATTGACATCAGGCGTTCTTTTGATTGGTAAAAATGCATTTGGAATAACACATCCCTAGGTGCATTTTCTGGGATAAATGAAGGTTTAGGTAACCTATGGATCCTGTCTATTGATAACTCAATGGCAAGAACTTCAGGCATAAGGGTGGTTAGCATTGCGTTTGCATAGGAGCGCAGATCAGAAGGTTGTATATTTTCAGGGATCCCTCGAATCTTAACGTTATTTCATCTGGATCTGTCTTCTAAATCTGCTAATTTTGCTTTGATCCTTGTTTGCTCTTCTTCTGCAACATCATGTGCGTCTACCAGGTCGTTAATGGTGGTGGCGTAGTCCCCCATTCTGGTCTCAATATGATCTACTCTTTCTCCCACTGCAGTTAATTCTTTGTTAAAATTTCTCATACATGCCATCATTTCAGTGTGAAGTGTGCTTCTTAGAGAGATGAGCATGTCTTTAAGTGTAGTGTCTAACACTGGCTGGTTCAGCATGGGGAAGGAGACTATGGAGTCTGGAAGTTCTCTGGTGTCTTCTTGTGAGTCTGCATTGGATCTTACCTCACATTGCTGTGTCCCAGATTCATCCATTCTGAAGCGTGCTTTGGCCGGGCTTCTGTTTAATGGTGAAGGGGGTTGTGATGAATCCTCCATATCGAAAGATTGTCCGTAGGTATGTGAGTTGCGGCCCCTTGTCTGCTTGTGAGCCGCACGCTGTGAGGGAGAGGAGCCGGCGCCATCTTGCCCATGAGGTCGCGGTGGCTGTGTATAGTAATCAGTCAGCTTTTTTGGGCGATGCTCCACTGGCCGTTTTCTGGGCATGTTGCCGGAAGGTTGGGGGAGCAATACGCCGGTATTAAAGGTGTTTACAGTGCCTCTGGTCACTGTGAGCCGCTATTTCGCCCCGCTATGTGCTGGAGCTCAGGAGTCACACCGCCATCTCGGTGGAGTCCAAGCCACGCCCCCCACAAACTGTCCTTTTTGAAGTAAAAACACAAAGGCAAGTATTTCTGAAAACAAAATATCCATTTATTCTGGGTCAAAACAAAATAAAGAGAAAGGCAACGCTGGAGAAACTGGTGAAGTTTGCAAAGCCTTTGTACCCCAGGGTAGACATCAATAATTTTACAGTCAAAATTGGTGGCCTGAGGAGTCCTTATAATAGTGAGCACAATCCAGTCCAGGACTACAAGAGATCAGGAACAGCAGCAGATGGCATATCTGTCCCCAGGCTGTGGTCATACCACAGCCTACATCTTTTGCTAGACCAGACTGAACCCAGGCCATCACTCTCTGGTCTTCCTTAGACGCTTCCTTCCAGGCTGTGACTGTGGTGTTGAAGGTGTGGCAGAAGGTGGAGGAGGAGGAAGAGGACCTGGAGGAGGAGGACCATGGTTCAACTCACAAATGTGGCTTTGACTTTTGAGTTGGCCCCTTAACCCCTTATTTAGGGCCTGTAACATTACTTCCTCACATAAGAGGCGTTGACCCTCCTCCATTTCCAGCATTTTGCAGGCTGTAATGTACCCAAAGTCCTCTTGAATACTGTGGGGGGTTCTGAGGGCCGCAGTAGCCTTCAGAAATAGGCCAATTGCTGCCTCCTTCACGTTACTCCTCTTCCTGCCACTTTTTGGTGGCAGGCAGAGGGGAGGGACCTGCAATTCTGGCAGGCTACTGGGCCCAGCCACCTCCAGGCTGCCACTTTCCTGGCTTAGGCTTTCCTGTGTATGAAAAAGGGACATCATTTTAGTTTTTGGTTCATTAATCACACACAATTTTCATCTCATGACTAGGGATGAGCTTCGTGTTCGAGTCGAACCCATGTTCGACTCGAACATCGGCTGTTCGGTCGTTCGCCGAATTGCGAACGATATGGGCCGTTCGCGCCAAATTCGTGTGGCGCGTCACGGCCCATAATTCACTGCGGCATCGCAGTGCATTGCTGGCTGATGATTGGCCAAGCATGCACTATGACCCGCATGCTTGGCCAATCACAGCGCCGTCAGTAGAGAGAGCTGTAATTGGCCAAAGCCAGGGTGGCTTTGGCCAATTATGGCTCAGGGGATTTAGTACACACCCCACACTATATAAGGCCGCCTGCACGGCGGCCCTGTGTAGTGTGTGTTCCGGTGTGCTGAGAGATAGAGAGAGAGAGAGACAGTGTCATTTGATTTGAGTTAGATAGATTAGGCAGAACAGTCAGTCAGTTAGCTGCACTTACAGTGTATTGTGTATATATATGCATCCTAGGTGTTGCATATATATATATACACTGTATTCAGTTTAGCTAGATCCGTTCCTGTTATCTTCTATCTAGACTATTTAGTGCAGTGTGTCCTGCTCACAGTGTTCAGCTAGATCCGTTCCTGCTATTTACATTTAGTGCAGTGCGTCCTGCTCACAGTGTTCAGCTAGATCCGTTCCTGCTATTTACATTCAGTGCAGTGCGTCCTGCTCACAGTGTTCAGCTAGATCCGTTCCTGCTATTTACATTCAGTGCAGTGCGTCCTGCTCACAGTGTTCAGCTAGATCCGTTCCTGCTATTTACATTCAGTGCAGTGCGTCCTGCTCACAGTGTTCAGCTAGATCCGTTCCTGGTATTTACATTTAGTGCAGTGCGTCCTGCTCACAGTGTTCAGCTACATCCGTTCCTGCTATTTACATTCAGTGCAGTGCGTCCTGCTCACAGTGTTCAGCTAGATCCGTTCCTGGTATTTACATTTAGTGCAGTGCGTCCTGCTCACAGTGTTCAGCTACATCCGTTCCTGCTATTTACATTCAGTGCAGTGCGTCCTGCTCACAGTGTTCAGCTAGATCCGTTCCTGCTATTTACATTCAGTGCAGTGCGTCCTGCTCACAGTGTTCAGCTAGATCCGTTCCTGCTATTTACATTCAGTGCAGTGCGTCCTGCTCACAGTGTTCAGCTAGATCCGTTCCTGGTATTTACATTTAGTGCAGTGCGTCCTGCTCACAGTGTTCAGCTACATCCGTTCCTGCTATTTACATTCAGTGCAGTGCGTCCTGCTCACAGTGTTCAGCTAGATCCGTTCCTGCTATTTACATTCAGTGCAGTGCGTCCTGCTCACAGTGTTCAGCTAGATCCGTTCCTGCTATTTACATTCAGTGCAGTGCGTCCTGCTCACAGTGTTCAGCTAGATCCGTTCCTGGTATTTACATTTAGTGCAGTGCGTCCTGCTCACAGTGTTCAGCTAGATCCGTTCCTGCTATTTACATTCAGTGCAGTGCGTCCTGCTCACAGTGTTCAGCTAGATCCGTTCCTGGTATTTACATTTAGTGCAGTGCGTCCTGCTCACAGTGTTCAGCTACATCTGTTCCTGCTATTTACATTCAGTGCAGTGCGTCCTGCTCACAGTGTTCAGCTAGATCCGTTCCTGCTATTTACATTCAGTGCAGTGCGTCCTGCTCACAGTGTTCAGCTAGATCCGTTCCTGCTATTTACATTCAGTGCAGTGCGTCCTGCTCACAGTGTTCAGCTAGATCCGTTCCTGGTATTTACATTTAGTGCAGTGCGTCCTGCTCACAGTGTTCAGCTACATCCGTTCCTGCTATTTACATTCAGTGCAGTGCGTCCTGCTCACAGTGTTCAGCTAGATCCGTTCCTGCTATTTACATTCAGTGCAGTGCGTCCTGCTCACAGTGTTCAGCTAGATCCGTTCCTGCTATTTACATTCAGTGCAGTGCGTCCTGCTCACAGTGTTCAGCTAGATCCGTTCCTGGTATTTACATTTAGTGCAGTGCGTCCTGCTCACAGTGTTCAGCTAGATCCGTTCCTGCTATTTACATTCAGTGCAGTGCGTCCTGCTCACAGTGTTCAGCTAGATCCGTTCCTGCTATATACATTTAGTGCAGTACGTCCTGCTCACAGTGTTCAGCTAGATCCGTTCCTGTTATCTTCCTACTGACAGGCAGGCTTGTCTGGTTACAGTATATAAAGCTACCTGAAGAAAATTACAGGTGTTCTTTTTGATCCTATTAGTACCACGGTCAGGCAGCTAGACTATTTACATTTAGTACAGTGTGTCCTGCTCACAGTGTTCAGCTAGATCCGTTCCTGTTATCTTCCTACTGACAGGCAGGCTTGTCTGGTTACAGTATATAAAGCTACCTTAAGAAAATTACAGGTGTTCTTTTTGATCCTATTAGTACCACGGTCAGGCAGCTAGACTATTTACATTTAGTACAGTGCGTCCTGCTCACAGTGTTCAGCTAGATCCGTTCTTGCTATTTACATTCAGTGCAGTGCGTCCTGCTCACAGTGTTCAGCTAGATCCGTTCCTGGTATTTACATTTAGTGCAGTGCGTCCTGCTCACAGTGTTCAGCTAGATCCGTTCCTGCTATTTACATTCAGTGCAGTGCGTCCTGCTCACAGTGTTCAGCTAGATCCGTTCCTGCTATATACATTTAGTGCAGTACGTCCTGCTCACAGTGTTCAGCTAGATCCGTTCCTGTTATCTTCCTACTGACAGGCAGGCTTGTCTGGTTACAGTATATAAAGCTACCTTAAGAAAATTACAGGTGTTCTTTTTGATCCTATTAGTACCACGGTCAGGCAGCTAGACTATTTACATTTAGTACAGTGCGTCCTGCTCACAGTGTTCAGCTAGATCCGTTCCTGTTATCTTCCTACTGACAGGCAGGCTTGTCTGGTTACAGTATATAAAGCTACCTGAAGAAAATTACAGGTGTTCTATCCCAGCTTAGTGCAGCTACAGGCCATTAGTATGTCTGGAAGGCCAAGAAGGAGAGGCAGACAGTCACAAGCCAATAAGAGAGGGCAAGCAGGCTCTGTGTCTAGTGCTGGTCGTGGAGACGGTGCATCCTCATCAGCACGTGGCCATGGGACACGCTTGGCCTTTTTTTCGGCAGCTGGCCGTGTTGAGCCGCAACATGCGGAAGACTTGGTCGAGTGGATGACCAAGCCGTCCTCATCCTCCTCATCCTCTCTCACCCATGCCCAGGGTGCTTTGTCTGGCAAAGCAGCGGCCTCTTCCCTCAGCTCAATGTCATCAGTGACTCCTTCCCTAGCTCCACCATGTCCTCATGAGGATTCCCTCGAACTGTTTGACCACAGTGTTGGGTACATGCTCCAGGAGGATGCCCAGCGTTTGGAAGGCTCTGATGATGATACTGAGCTCAATGAAGGCAGTAACATGAGCACGGACAGAGGGGGTGCCCAAGAAGGACAGCAATCTGGCAGTCATGCTCCCCCTGCTGCAGCATACTGCCAGGTTTGCTCCAGTGATGAGGAGGGAGGGGATGATGAGGTCACTGACTCAACGTGGGTGCCTGATAGGAGAGAGGAGGAGGAGGAGGAGGAGGTGGCACATCACCAACTAGGCAGGATGCCCTCCAGGGGCCAGCCTAAGGGCAGCACATTGACTGCATCACACCCCAAAGCTCCACATGTGCAGGGCGCTGCAGTCTCTGCGCGTTATTCAAAAAGTTCTTTGGTGTGGGCCTTTTTTGAGACGAGTGCATCAGATCGCACCGCTGCTATTTGCAACATATGTCTCAAGCGTATCTCGCGTGGCCAAAACATCTCCCGCTTGGGTACCACATGCTTGACCAGACATATGTTGACCTGCCATGCAGTTCGTTGGCAAGCGTATCTAAAAGACCCACACCAAAGAACAAAGAGGATCTCTCCTTGCTCCTCATCAGCTGAGATTTCCAACCCCACTAGACCTTCAGTCCTCTCTGAGACCTGCAGTGAGAGGAATGAAGGTGTAGAATTAGGTGTGTCACAGCCAAGTACTTGTGGGCAATCTGCTTTTGGTACACCGACGTCAGATTGTACCAGGCAAATTTCCCTGCCCCAGCTGCTGCACCGCCGAAAGAAGTTTGCTCCCAGCCATCCACATGCCCAGCGGTTGAATGCTAGCTTGGCAAAATTGCTAGCACTTCAACTGCTGCCTTTTCAGTTGGTAGACTCTGCCCCCTTCCGTGAGTTTGTGGAATGTGCGGTTCCTCAGTGGCAGGTACCCAAACGCCACTTTTTCTCACGGAAGGCGATTCCGGCTCTCTACCGGCACGTGGAAGGCAATGTCCATGCCTCGCTGGACAGGGCGGTCAGCGGTAAGGTGCATATTACCGCTGACTCATGGTCCAGCAGGCATGGACAGGGACGTTACTTAAGTTTCACGGCGCATTGGGTGACTCTGCTGGCAGCTGGGAAGGATGCAGGACAAGGTGCAGTAGTGTTGGAGGTTGTTCCGCCACCACGCCTCCAAAATGCTGATTGTGACACACCTCTCTCCTCCACCCCCTCCTCTTCTTCTTCCTCCATGGCCTCTTCCTCGGAACCAGCGGTGCTCCGTAGGCGTTCAAGGGGCTACGCAAGTACGCAGGCCAAAAGATGCCATGCGGTGCTTGAGCTGGTGTGCTTGGGGGACAGGAGCCACACTGGGGCAGAGGTTCTGTCAGCTCTGCAGGGGCAGGTTCAGAGGTGGTTGACGCCACGCCAACTTAAGGCAGGAATGGTGGTTTGCGACAATGGCACCAACCTCCTCTCTGCC
The DNA here is from genome assembly GCA_037952835.1 of Lithobates septentrionalis. Taxonomy (NCBI): domain Eukaryota; kingdom Metazoa; phylum Chordata; class Amphibia; order Anura; family Ranidae; genus Lithobates; species Lithobates septentrionalis. The sequence continues at coordinate 5,333,405 of JBBDGP010000509.1, forward strand.
CTCCGACAGGGACAACTGACCCATGTGCCCTGTTTGGCTCACGTCCTTAACTTGGTGGTGCAGCGGTTCTTGGGCAGGTACCCGGGCTTACAGGATGTCCTGAGGCAGGCCAGGAAAGTCTCTGTGCATTTCCGCCGGTCATATAATGCCAGTGCTCGGCTGACGGACCTCCAAAAGGAGTTTAACCTGCCCAAGAACCGCCTAATCTGTGACATGCCCACCAGGTGGAACTCGACGTTGGCCATGCTGCAGCGGCTGCACACGCAGCAGAGGGCCATCAATGAGTACCTGTGCGACTATGGCACCAGGACAGGGTCAGGGGACCTTGGTTTTTTTTCCCCACGCCAGTGGGCCATGATCAGGGATGCATGCACTGTCCTGTCACCATTCGAGGAGGCCACGAGGATGGTGAGCACTGACAGTGCATGCATCAGTGACACTGTCCCCCTTGTCCACCTGTTGGAGCACACGCTGCGTGGAATAATGGACAGGGCACTTGAGGCAGAACAGAGGCAGGAAGAGGAGGACTTCCTTAGCTCTCAAGGCCCCCTTTATCCAGACAGTGTTCCTGCGTGCCCGCCGATCACACAGGAAGAGGACGAGGAGGAGGAGGAGGAGGAGGAGGAAGATTGTGTCAGTATGGAGGTGGAGCCTGGCACTCAGCATCAGCAGTCTTTAAGGGATCAGTCCCAAGGAACACATGGACTTGTACGTGGCTGGGAGGAGGTGGCTGCGGACGTTGTTGTCCTTAGTGACCCAGAGGACTCCGGACCGAATGCCTCAGCAAACCTACGCTGCATGGCCTCCCTGATCCTGCAAAGCCTGCGTAAGGATCCTCGTATTCGTGGTATCAAGGAGAAGGACCAATACTGGCTGGCAACCCTCCTTGATCCACGTTACAAGGGTAAGGTTGCGGACCTTATCTTGCCATCGCAGAGGGAGCAGAGGATGAAACATCTTCGGGAGGCCTTGCAGAAAGGTCTGTGCAACGCGTTCCCAGAGACTGGGAGGTTACAAACTCCTGTTTCTGGACAACGTGTTGCTGAGGCTTCGGTCAGTCAAAGAAGGAGCGGTGGAGAAGGTGGCCGTCTGACCGATGCGTTCAGACAATTTTTTGGTCCGCAGCCCCAAGGTATGATCGGTTCCAGCAACCATCGCCAGCGTCTGTTTTACATGGTGCAGGAATACCTAGGGGCAAGATCAGACTTGGACACCTTTCCCACCGAAAATCCTCTGGGTTACTGGGTCTTGAGGATGGATCACTGGCCAGAGCTTGCACAGTATGCAATTGAGCTACTGGCCTGTCCTGCATCCAGCGTTCTTTCGGAACGCACATTCAGTGCTGCTGGAGGCGTGGTAACCGATCACAGGGTGCGTCTGTCCACCGACTCGGTCGATCGGCTGACCTTCATAAAAATGAATCAGTCTTGGATCACCACCAGCTACCAAGCACCTGATGCAGATGTAACCGAATAATTTTTTTTGAAATCTCAGATCCCTTCAAAGACTGCCTATGCTGATGCTGAGTGACTATCCCTGAGTAATTATCCTCTTCCTCCTCAATCATCACGCTGATAGCTTGTAAGAACATTTTTGGTTCTGGGCGCCACCACCAGTGCCTAAGGCACAATTTTTCAGCCCCTGTTTAACAGGGGCGTGTAATTACAATTTTTGATGCAATACTTTGCAGCAGGGCTTGTTCCTGCGTTTCAACTAGAGTGTCTGTGAGGGGTTGCAGTGTTGTGGCACCAGCACCAGTGCCTAAGGCCCAATTTTTCTGCCCCTGTCTAACAGGGGCGTGTAATTACAATTTTTGATGCAATACTTTGCAGCAGGGCTCGTTCCTGCGTTCCAACTAGAGTGTCTGTGAGGGGTTGCAGTGTTGTGGCACCAGCACCAGTGCCTAAGGCCCAATTTTTCTGCCCCTGTCTAACAGGGGCGTGTAATTACAATTTTTGATGCAATACTTTGCAGCAGGGCTCGTTCCTGCGTTCCAACTAGAGTGTCTGTGAGGGGTTGCAGTGTTGTGGCACCAGCACCAGTGCCTAAGGCCTAATTTTTCAGCTCCTGTTCAACAGGGGCATGTAATTACAATTCTTGATCTAATATTTCACAGCAGGGCCCTGTGAGGGCTTACAGTGTTTTGGCCACAGCAACACCTAAGGCCCAAATTTCTGCTGAGTATATAGGGCAGGACCCTACTTTCAAACATCTAACTTACAAACGACTCCTACTTGCAAACGGAAGGAGACAACAGGAAGTGAGATGAAATCTACCCCTAAGGAAGGGAAATTCTCTACTGTAAGAGTTAATATGGGAAAACAATTTCTCCTTTCCACTGATGCTTTCCAATCCTTGTTCCACAAAAAAACCCAAATTTTCAAAAAACATTTTTCATTGGGACAAAAAAGTGAGGTGAAATCTTCTGAAGAGGAGGAAAGACGCAAAACAAATGTCACAGGGGTGATAACCCTTCCCTATGTTTTCCAAAAAGCTTAGAAAAGATTTTTTGGCTGGAGCTAAACACATTAAAAATGTTCAAAATTACAAACAGATTCTACTTAACAACAAACCTACAGTCCCTGTCTTGTTTGCACCGCCTGAATACTGCTGTTCAGAGTATATAGGGACCTTTCCTTATTTTAATTTGGGTGCGGGGTTCCCCTTAATATCCATACAAGACCCAAAGGGCCTGGTAATGGACTGGGGGGTACCCATGCCGTTTGTCTCACTGATTTTCATCCATATTGCCATGACCCGACATGACATTAAACCCGCAAGCAGTTTTAAATGAGATTTTTTCCTTTAAAAATGACATTTGGTGCAGGGACTGTTCTAAACATGGGAAACACGCGTCACTTTACAGGCATACTATAGACACCCCCCAGGTACGATATTTAAAGGAATATTTCACTTTTTTTTTTTTACTTTAAGCATCATTAAAATCACTGCTCCCGAAAAAACGGCCGTTTTTAAAAGTTTTTTTTGCATTGATACATGTCCCCTGGGGTAGGACCCGGGTCCCCAAACCCTTTTTAGGACAATACCATGCAAATTAGCCTTTAAAATGAGCACTTTTGATTTCGAACGTTCGAGTCCCATAGACGTCAATGGGGTTCTAACGTTCGTGCGAACTTGCGGTCCGTTCGCGGGTTCTGGTGCGAACCGAACCGGGGGGTGTTCGGCTCATCCCTACTCATGACTGTTGCAAATTGAATGTTAATAGATAGAAAAAAAGACTATCATTCTGACCCCAGCATTTTTCATTCTTGTCCCAATCATTTGTGTCCACTACTGTCTATTGATATGTAAAACACTTTGTGAAATCAGAAATTAGTGATCAAAATTAGCATATATTTAACATCATTAATTTGACAACCAGAAATATTTTGAAGAATGCTATACCTGGCTCAAGCTGGGCTCCTCCACATGTGTTCTGCCTGGAAGGCCCAGGTTGGACATCAGAAGCCTCAGCTGGGGGGGAAGGAAGCGTTGAAGGAAGACTGGAGAGTGCTGGCCTGGGTTCATTCTGGCCTGCCAGAAAATTCAGTCTGTCATAGTACCACAGCCTGGGTACATAAATGTCATCTGCTGCAGCACCTGATCTCAGGGAATCCTGGACCTTCTTGAGCTCCCTATTATAAGTGCTCCTCATGCCACCAACTATGGCCTTCAAATAGGGGATGTCTGCCGTGGGGATCACCGGCTTCACAAATTCCACCAATTGATCCAGCGCTGCCTTCCTCTTTGGTTTATGGTTATAAAAGGGATGGTTTACCTTCCACAGACAGGGCAGCTCCCTGTACATATCAATGAATATGGGCATAAAGTCCTCATCATTGAATGGATCCATTTTCTCTGCAAGACACAACACAAGACAAACCCTGATGTCAGGCTAAACTCTCCTAATCTTGTCCCAATATAGGCCTCAATCTAGAAGCAGTATAGGCCACTGATGCACCAAGTTAAAATTGTACCTTCGTTAGAACGATCTGAGCCTTAGGCAGGTGTGAAAGAATGTTTTCAGAATTAGGAGGTGTTAGTTTGTTTTTATCATTTAACAAAATGGAAAGTAAATGAGGGGAAATTCAAATCAAAATTATTTCTGACCAATCTTTTGCCTTCATACAACATCAATTCTTCTAGGTACACTTGCACACAGTTTTTGAAGAGACTCGGCAGGTAGGTTGTTCCAAACATCTTGGGAAACTAACCACAGATCTTCTGTGGATGTAGGCTGCCTTAAATCCTTCTGTTTCTTTGAGTAATCCCAGACAGATTCAATGATGTTGAGATCAGGGCTTTATAGGAGCCAAGCCATCACTTACAGGACTCCTTGTTCTTTACACTTAATATAGTTATCATTGACATTGGCTGTATGTTTAGGGCCATTGTCCTGTTGCAGGATAAATTTAGGGCCAATAACATACCCCCCCTGATTATATGGCATGATGGATAAATATCTTCCTGTATTTCTCAGCATTGAGGACACCATTGATCCTGACCAAATCTCCAAAACAAAAAAAAACAAAGCAAAAAAAAAAAAACCCTAATGTCAGGCTAAATTCTCCTAATCTTGACCCAATATAGGCCTCAATCTATAAGCAGTATAGGCCACTGATGCACCAACTTAAAATTGTACCTTTGTTAGAACGATCGTCACTCCTGTTACGTCGTCCTCCACTCACAGATAATACGTACGACACGTGTTCCGCTTTATATACACTGCGCATGCGTGAAACTCCGCCCGCTTTGCCCGCCCCTGACGTTCTTTCTAGAATATTCCCCGCCCCGACTCTTTCGTTGCAGTGGGAGAGGAACATTGCGGAGATACAGCAGGTGCTTAATAGCAGTAACGAGGAGGAAAGCCCGGAGCAAGAAACGTCCCGATCCAGGAGGAGATTTAAGGCCTCAAATATGTCCTTTAAAGAGATGGTGGAGATGGTGGACATATTGAAGAGGGCCGACTATGATGGGAAGTATGGACCATACCTAAACCCAAATGTGAGAAAGGCCAAAATCATGACTAAAGTTGTGAAGAGTCTGCGCCGGAATTTTGGGGAATGACGATCCAAGGAGCAATTGAGGAAACGCTGGTCGGACCTCAAATTTAGGGAGCAGGATCAGTACAGAAGGATCAAGAAAGTGCTTCTAAAAAGTAAGTAGTTGTCGTGTGTTCCTATTCTTACTTGCATGCTGCTCCATGTAATTTTCTTTACTGTTGTACAGTTTAAAATGGCTACTTTCATGTTCGTGGGGACAGTAATCGGTCGAAATAAACATTGTTCGATCGTAAATACAATGTTTTTGCCAGATACAGGGTTAACTACATTTGGTCATGATAATTTGTATAAAAAGAAGTTTAGGACATTGTTGTCAAGATATGTTTGAAACTAGAATGAATTGCAAACTTGATTCAGTGTAATGTAAGGAGTGGACACTCAGCAGCTGTTTACACATCTGGACTCAGGAGCACTAGTGTGGGATACAAGAACAAACTTTTTAGGGTGTCCCACACAGGTGCTCCAGTGGATACTAGGGGTGTCTTCATGTGTGAAACTTGTCCAAAAAAGGTAAGTATTCCAGATTTGGGAAGGGAAAAAATCATGTATTCAGCTTTGAACTCTGCCAAAACAGACAATTGTAACCCACTTCCAAGCAATGTTTCATATTCCTATTTCTGGCCTCAAATATCAGTGTGCTAAGTATTACTTTTGTTTCATTCTCATAGGGGAGAAAAGACTCGGAGGACATCACTCAGAGGACACCAGGGACCCCCCACCTCCTGAAGAAGGGGAACAGGTCACAACCTGAGGATGTGGGGAAAGGTGGTGGAGATTGTCACCACAACAGGTGAGTGTCTGACACCACAGATACAGGTAATAGATGTATGCCTGCATACTTTTAATGCATGGTGTGTATTTTTTATTTTAGGTGATGTGCAGGTTGTGGAAGAACAATCACATCATTTCACCAGTGACAGGGCCCAAAGGCTTATCCAGGACATAATGTTTTGTAGTCGGGATTTAGACTTTATAAAGCAAAAAAACAAATAAGATAGAACAAAAACTGAAGAACATGATTGATGTACTAGGAAGAATATAAATACCCAAAAAATGGCACCATTTTTGATATTTGCGGACAAATTTTTTACACATTTTAAAAGCCAAATTTTGAAGAACTACACAGTGTGTCAACATGTGCTATCTGCCATCAGGAGATATCAATGCCAGGAGCATGGCGGACAAGATGGGTGAACTAGGGATACTGTTGTACGAGGAGGATTTGGATTTTGTGGGAATTTCAGAGACCTGGTTCAACAGCTCTCATGATTGGCTGGCAAGCATTCAAGGGTATACCCTTTACCGCAAGGATAGAGAGGGTAAAAAAGGGGGAGGGGTATGCCTATATATCAAGAATAATGTACAAGTGAATGTGAGAGATGACATCACTGAGGGAGCTAGGGAGGAGGTGGAATCCTTATGGGTAGAGCTCCAAAGGGATGAAGCTAAGGGGAAAATAATACTGGGAGTATGCTATAGGCCCCCTAACCTGAGGGAGGAAGTGGAGGCAGATCTCCTATCACAATTTGGATTAGCAGCAAGGATGGGAATTGCTATCATAATGGGGGATTTTAATTATCCAGACAGACTGGGTGGAGGGAACCGCGCATTCATTTAAGGCTTGCCAGTTCCTTAATGTCTTGCAGGACAATTTTATGGGTCAGATGGTAGACGCACCATCTAGAAATAAAACATTACTGGATCTACTGATTACCAACAATACAGACCTGATCACGGATGTGGAAATATGGGGCAATTTAGGTAACAGCGATCACAGGTCAATTTGTTTCAGTATAAATCACACAAATAGGAAACATAAAGGGAATACAAAGACACTGAATTTCAAAAGAGCCAACTTCCCTAGACTACAAACCTTGCTAAAAGGCATAAATTGGGATAAAATATTAGGAACAAAGAATACAGAGGAGAGATGGGTTTGCTTTAAGAGCATATTAAATAAAGGTCATTAGCCAATGTATCCCATTGGGTAATAAATTTAAAAGAGCGGACAAAAGCCCTGGATGGCTTAACTCCAATGTAAAAATGCATATAAAAGCAAAGGAGAAGGGCTTCAAAAAATACAAGGTTGAGGGATCATCAACAGCATTCAGACTTTATAAAGAATGCAACAAGAAATGTAAGGGTGCAATTAGGACAGCTAAGATAGAACATGAAAGACACATAGCAGAGGAGAGCAAAAAAAATCTCAAGAAATTCTTTAAGTATGTAAACAGTAAAAAATGGAGGACGGACCATATTGGCCCCATTAAGAATGAGGAAGGACATCTGGTTACAAAGAATGGGGAGATGGCGAAGTTATTAAGTGTTCTTGCATAGCAAGACCACTTATTGTTATCTCACATATATATTATTATTAGTGGGAATGCTTTAGCAGTCCCACTATTGTTATTCGTTTTTTTATTAGTGGGAATGCTTTAGCAGTCCCACTATTGTTATTCGTTTTTTTATTAGTGGGAATGCTTTAGCAGTCCCACTATTGTTATTCGTTTTTTTATTAGTGGGAATGCTTTAGCAGTCCCACTATTGTTATTCGATTTTATTTATTATTTTTAATTTTAATTTTATTCCGTACGTTTTTCGGTAATGCGTAACTTCTGCATACTTTCAGCTATTAAAACCATTCAACTATCAAAATGTTCGTCTCTTTTAGCTGAGGTGTGCTCTTTTTCAACTTTTTTTCTACCATTTATACTTTTTAAAATATTAAGCTTTTTATCACTTTTTTTAACATTGAAGTCAATGGGAGCATGCTTGAAATCCTTAAATTTTTCTTCCGCTCCCAAAAGTTTCAGCTCCTTCATACTTTCACCTAGAGACACCAAACAAACTTTAAAATGTTCACAAAATATTCAGCTATCTGGCTATAGCTTTTCAATTTGATATCTTTTACAGTTTTTGAGAAAAAGCTTTTTGTTTAGAGGTCATTTCAAGAAATTTTAGCCATTAATCAGAGTGTACTGTGTGTGTTTTGTTGCCATGGTTACCAAAGCTTCTGTTATACACAGGGGGGGAGGTGGCTGGAGCATCTCAGCTTTGATTACAGAGCCCGGGGGAGGGGACAGACACACCATGTACTGATTTATAATAGAGGAATATGATGGGGCAGTTTTGATGGTGGCAATTCTGATGGGGCCGTTTTGATGGCGGTCATTTTAGCAATTTAGCTATTCAGCAATTATTTTTGAAAAAAAAAAATATTTTTGAAAAAAAAAAATATTTTTGAAAAAAAAAAAATTATTTTTTAAAAAAAAAAATTTTTGAAAAAAAAAATTATTTTTGAAAAAAAAAAAAATTATTTTTGAAAAAAAAAAAAAAAATCATTTTTGAAAAAAAAAAATATTTTTGAAAAAAAAAAAATTATTTTTGAAAAAAAAAATATATTTTTGAAAAAAAAAATATATTTTTGAAAAAAAAAATTATTTTTGAAAAAAAAAATATTTTTGAAAAAAAAAAAAATATTTTTTTAAAAAAAAAATCATTTTTGAAAAAAAAAATTTTTGAAAAAAAAATTTTTTGAAAAAAAATTTTTGAAAAAAAAATATTTTTGAAAAAAAAAATAATTTTTGAAAAAAAAATTATTTTTGAAAAAAAAAATATTTTTGAAAAAAAAAATATTTTTTGATGGGGCAGTTTTGATGGTGGCAATATGATGGGGCAGTTTTGATGGTGGCAATTCTGATGGGGCAGTTTTGATGGTGGCAATATGATGGGACAGTTTTGATGGCAATATGATGGGGGCAATTTTGCTGGGGGCCGTTTTAGCAATTCAGCATTCCCACGCATTTTCCCCAGGAAATGCATTTTCTAGTTTTTCTTCTTATTCCGTACGTTTTTCGGTAATGCGTAACTTCTGCATACTTTCAGCTATTAAAACCATTCAACTATCAAAATGTTCGTCTCTTTTAGCTGAGGTGTGCTCTTTTTCAACTTTTTTTCTACCATTTATACTTTTTAAAATATTAAGCTTTTTATCACTTTTTTTTAACATTGAAATCAATGGGAGCATGCTTGAAATGCTTAAATTTTTCTTCCGCTCCCAAAAGTTTCAGCTCCTTCATACTTTCACCTAGAGACACCAAACAAACTTTAAAATGTTCACAAAATATTCAGCTATCTGGCTATAGCTTTTCAATTTGATATCTTTTACAGTTTTTGAGAAAAAGCTTTTTGATTAGAGGTCATTTCAAGAAATTTTAGCTATTAATCAGAGTGTACTGTGTGTGTTTTGTTGCCATGGTTACCAAAGCTTCTGTTATACACAGGGGGGGAGGAGGCTGGAGCATCTCAGCTCTGATTAGAGCCCAGGGGAGGGGACAAAAGCTGAAAAATCAGAACATGATTTCTAAACTGCCGCCACTCCCTCATTTTCAAGCCCACCTACATAAATCTTATATCAAAACGTTCAGCTATCCCTGCTGCCACTAAACATGTCCACGGCTAAGCCATAGTCCTGATAGTTTTCACAATATGACCATTTGTTTGCAACTCACACCGTCCATTGACATTCATTGAAACTACACTCTAGCCCCTTCAAATTTGAAGGGCAATTTCTAAACTGCGACCGTGCCTTCAATTTTAATATTTCAGAGACATACTATGTATCAAAATCTAGGTCTGGGTCTTGTGATTCTCACAATATAAAGATCTTCGCTGTAGGATGTATAGTTTTTAAAATACGGCCATTTGTTTAGAGGTCATTTCAGGAAATTTTAGCCATTAATCAGAGTGTACTGTTTGTTTTGTTGCCATGGTTACCAAAGCTTCTGTTATACACAGGGGGGGGGGGTGGCTGGAGCATCTCAGCTTTGATTACAGAGCCCGGGGGAGGGGGACAGACACACCATGTACTGATTTATAATAGAGGAATATGATGGGGCAGTTTTGATGGGGTAATTCTGATGGGGCAGTTTTGATGGTGGCAATATGATGGGGCAGTTTTGATGGTGGCAATATGATGGGGCTGTTTTGATAGGGCAATTCTGATGGGGCAGTTTTGATGGTGGCAATATGATGGTGCAGTTTTGATGGGGCAATTCTGATGGGGCAGTTTTGATGGTGGCAATATGATGGGACAGTTTTGATGGCAATATGATGGGGGCAATTTTGCTGGGGGCCGTTTTAGCAATTCAGCATTCCCACGCATTTTCCCCAGGAAATGCATTTTCTAATTATTTTTCTTCTTATTCCGTACGTTTTTCGGTAATGCGTAACTTCTGCATACTTTCAGCTATTAAAACCATTCAACTATCAAAATGTTCGTCTCTTTTAGCTGAGGTGTGCTCTTTTTCAACTTTTTTTCTACCATTTATACTTTTTAAAATATTAAGCTTTTTATCACTTTTTTTTAACATTGAAGTCAATGGGAGCATGCTTGAAATCCTTAAATTTTTCTTCCGCTCCCAAAAGTTTCAGCTCCTTCATACTTTCACCTAGAGACACCAAACAAACTTTAAAATGTTCACAAAATATTCAGCTATCTGGCTATAGCTTTTCAATTTGATATCTTTTACAGTTTTTGAGAAAAAGCTTTTTGTTTAGAGGTCATTTCAAGAAATTTTAGCCATTAATCAGAGTGTACTGTGTGTGTTTTGTTGCCATGGTTACCAAAGCTTCTGTTATACACAGGGGGGGAGGTGGCTGGAGCATCTCAGCTCTGATTAGAGCCCAGGGGAGGGGACAAAAGCTGAAAAATCAGAACATGATTTCTAAACTGCCTCCACTCCCTCATTTTCAAGCCCACCTACATAAATCTTATATCAAAACGTTCAGCTATCCCTGCTGCCACTAAACATGTCCACGGCTAAGCCATAGTCCTGATAGTTTTCACAATATGACCATTTGTTTGCAACTCACACCGTCCATTGACATTCATTGAAACTACACTCTAGCCCCTTCAAATTTGAAGGGCAATTTCTAAACTGCGACCGTGCCTTCAATTTTAATATTTCAGAGACATACTATGTATCAAAATCTAGGTCTGAGTCTTGTGATTCTCACAATATAAAGATCTTTGCTGTAGGATGTATAGTTTTTAAAATACGGCCATTTGTTTAGAGGTCATTTCAGGAAATTTTAGCCATTAATCAGAGTGTACTGTTAGTGTTTGTTTTGTTGCCATGGTTACCAAAGCTTCTGTTATACACAGGGGGGAGGGGACAGACACACCATGTACTGATTTATAATAGAGGAATATGATGGGGCAGTTTTGATGGGGTAATTCTGATGGGGCAGTTTTGATGGTGGCAATATGATGGGGCAGTTTTGATGGTGGCAATTCTGATGGGGCAGTTTTGATGGCGGCAATATGATGGGACAGTTTTTATGGCAATATGATGGGGGCAATTTTGCTGGGGGCCGTTTTAGCAATTCAGCATTCCCACGCATTTTCCCCAGGAAATGCATTTTCTAGTTTTTCTTCTTATTCCGTACGTTTTTCGGTAATGCGTAACTTCTGCATACTTTCAGCTATTAAAACCATTCAACTATCAAAATGTTCGTCTCTTTTAGCTGAGGTGTGCTCTTTTTCAACTTTTTTTCTACCATTTATACTTTTTAAAATATTAAGCTTTTTATCACTTTTTTTTAACATTGAAATCAATGGGAGCATGCTTGAAATGCTTAAATTTTTCTTCCGCTCCCAAAAGTTTCAGCTCCTTCATACTTTCACCTAGAGACACCAAACAAACTTTAAAATGTTCACAAAATATTCAGCTATCTGGCTATAGCTTTTCAGTTTTATATCTTTTACAGTTTTTGAGAAAAAGCTTTTTGTTTAGAGGTCATTTCAAGAAATTTTAGCCATTAATCAGAGTGTACTGTGTGTGTTTTGTTGCCATGGTTACCAAAGCTTCTGTTATACACAGGGGGGGAGGAGGCTGGAGCATCTCAGCTCTGATTAGAGCCCAGGGGAGGGGACAAAAGCTGAAAAATCAGAACATGATTTCTAAACTGCCGCCACTCCCTCATTTTCAAGCCCACCTACATAAATCTTATATCAAAACGTTCAGCTATCCCTGCTGCCACTAAACATGTCCACGGCTAAGCCATAGTCCTGATAGTTTTCACAATATGACCATTTGTTTGCAACTCACACCGTCCATTGACATTCATTGAAACTACACTCTAGCCCCTTCAAATTTGAAGGGCAATTTCTAAACTGCGACCGTGCCTTCAATTTTAATATTTCAGAGACATACTATGTATCAAAATCTAGGTCTGGGTCTTGTGATTCTCACAATATAAAGATCTTCGCTGTAGGATGTATAGTTTTTAAAATACGGCCATTTGTTTAGAGGTCATTTCAGGAAATTTTAGCCATTAATCAGAGTGTACTGTTTGTTTTGTTGCCATGGTTACCAAAGCTTCTGTTATACACAGGGGGGGGAGGTGGCTGGAGCATCTCAGCTTTGATTACAGAGCCCGGGGGAGGGGGACAGACACACCATGTACTGATTTATAATAGAGGAATATGATGGGGCAGTTTTGATGGGGTAATTCTGATGGGGCAGTTTTGATGGTGGCAATATGATGGGGCAGTTTTGATGGTGGCAATATGATGGGGCTGTTTTGATAGGGCAATTCTGATGGGGCAGTTTTGATGGTGGCAATATGATGGTGCAGTTTTGATGGGGCAATTCTGATGGGGCAGTTTTGATGGTGGCAATATGATGGGACAGTTTTGATGGCAATATGATGGGGGCAATTTTGCTGGGGGCCATTTTAGCAATTCAGCATTCCCACGCATTTTCCCCAGGAAATGCATTTTCTAGTTAGTGGGAATGCTTTAGCAGTCCCACTATTGTTATTCGTTTTTTTATTATTTTTCTTCTTATTCCGTACGTTTTTCGGTAATGCGTAACTTCTGCATACTTTCAGCTATTAAAACCATTCAACTATCAAAATGTTCGTCTCTTTTAGCTGAGGTGTGCTCTTTTTCAACTTTTTTTCTACCATTTATACTTTTTAAAATATTAAGCTTTTTATCACTTTTTTTTAACATTGAAGTCAATGGGAGCATGCTTGAAATCCTTAAATTTTTCTTCCGCTCCCAAAAGTTTCAGCTCCTTCATACTTTCACCTAAAGACACCAAACAAACTTTAAAATGTTCACAAAATATTCAGCTATCTGGCTATAGCTTTTCAGTTTTATATCTTTTACAGTTTTTGAGAAAAAGCTTTTTGTTTAGAGGTCATTTCAAGAAATTTTAGCCATTAATCAGAGTGTACTGTATGTGTTTTGTTGCCATGGTTACCAAAGCTTCTGTTATACACAGGGGGGAGGTGGCTGGAGCATCTCAGCTCTGATTAGAGCCCAGGGGAGGGGACAAAAGCTGAAAAATCAGAACATGATTTCGAAAACTGCCGCCACTCCCTCATTTTCAAGCCCACCTACATAAATCTTATATCAAAACGTTCAGCTATCCCTGCTGCCACTAAACATGTCCACGGCTAAGCCATAGTCCTGATAGTTTTCACAATATGACCATTTGTTTGCAACTCACGCCGTCCATTGACATTCATTGAAACTACACTCTAGCCCCTTCAAATTTGAAGGGCAATTTCTAAACTGCGACCGTGCCTTCAATTTTAATATTTCAGAGACATACTATGTATCAAAATCTAGGTCTGGGTCTTGTGATTCTCACAATATAAAGATCTTCGCTGTAGGATGTATAGTTTTTAAAATACGGCCATTTGTTTAGAGGTCATTTCAGGAAATTTTAGCCATTAATCAGAGAGTACTGTTTGTTTTGTTGCCATGGTTACCAAAGCTTCTGTTATACACAGGGGGGGAGGTGGCTGGAGCATCTCAGCTCTGATTACAGAGCCCGGGGGAGGGGACAGACACACCATGTACTGATTTATAATAGAGGAATATGATGGGGCAGTTTTGATGGGGTAATTCTGATGGGGCAGTTTTGATGGTGGCAATATGATGGGGCAGTTTTGATGGTGGCAATATGATGGGGCTGTTTTGATGGTGGCAATATGATGGGACAGTTTTGATGGCAATATGATGGGGGCAATTTTGCTGGGGGCCGTTTTAGCAATTCAGCATTCCAACGCATTTTCCCCAGGAAATGCATTTTCTAGTTATTTTTCTTATTCCGTACGTTTTTCGGTAATGCGTAACTTCTGCATACTTTCAGCTATTAAAACCATTCAACTATCAAAATGTTCGTCTCTTTTAGCTGAGGTGTGCTCTTTTTCAACTTTTTTTCTACCATTTATACTTTTTAAAATATTAAGCTTTTTATCACTTTTTTTTAACATTGAAGTCAATGGGAGCATGCTTGAAATCCTTAAATTTTTCTTCCGCTCCCAAAAGTTTCAGCTCCTTCATACTTTCACCTAGAGACACCAAACAAACTTTAAAATGTTCACAAAATATTCAGCTATCTGGCTATAGCTTTTCAATTTGATATCTTTTACAGTTTTTGAGAAAAAGCTTTTTGTTTAGAGGTCATTTCAAGAAATTTTAGCCATTAATCAGAGTGTACTGTGTGTGTTTTGTTGCCATGGTTACCAAAGCTTCTGTTATACACAGGGGGGAGGTGGCTGGAGCATCTCAGCTCTGATTAGAGCCCAGGGGAGGGGACAAAAGCTGAAAAATCAGAACATGATTTCTAAACTGCCTCCACTCCCTCATTTTCAAGCCCACCTACATAAATTTTATATCAAAACGTTCAGCTATCCCTGCTGCCACTAAACATGTCCACGGCTAAGCCATAGTCCTGATAGTTTTCACAATATGACCATTTGTTTGCAACTCACACCGTCCATTGACATTCATTGAAACTACACTCTAGCCCCTTCAAATTTGAAGGGCAATTTCTAAACTGCGACCGTGCCTTCAATTTTAATATTTCAGAGACATACTATGTATCAAAATCTAGGTCTGAGTCTTGTGATTCTCACAATATAAAGATCTTTGCTGTAGGATGTATAGTTTTTAAAATACGGCCATTTGTTTAGAGGTCATTTCAGGAAATTTTAGCCATTAATCAGAGTGTACTGTTAGTGTTTGTTTTGTTGCCATGGTTACCAAAGCTTCTGTTATACACAGGGGGGAGGGGACAGACACACCATGTACTGATTTATAATAGAGGAATATGATGGGGCAGTTTTGATGGGGTAATTCTGATGGGGCAGTTTTGATGGTGGCAATATGATGGGGCAGTTTTGATGGTGGCAATTCTGATGGGGCAGTTTTGATAGTGGCAATATGATGGGACAGTTTTGATGGCAATATGATGGGGGCAATTTTGCTGGGGGCCGTTTTAGCAATTCAGCATTCCCACGCATTTTCCCCAGGAAATGCATTTTCTAGTTAGTGGGAATGCTTTAGCAGTCCCACTATTGTTATTCGTTTTTTTATTAGTGGGAATGCTTTAGCAGTCCCACTATTGTTATTCGTTTTTTTATTAGTGGGAATGCTTTAGCAGTCCCACTATTGTTATTCGTTTTTTTATTATTTTTCTTCTTATTCCGTACGTTTTTCGGTAATGCGTAACTTCTGCATACTTTAAGCTATTAAAACCATTCAACTATCAAAATGTTCGTCTCTTTTAGCTGAGGTGTGCTCTTTTTCAACTTTTTTTCTACCATTTATACTTTTTAAAATATTAAGCTTTTTATCACTTTTTTTTAACATTGAAGTCAATGGGAGCATGCTTGAAATCCTTAAATTTTTCTTCCGCTCCCAAAAGTTTCAGCTCCTTCATACTTTCACCTAGAGACACCAAACAAACTTTAAAATGTTCACAAAATATTCAGCTATCTGGCTATAGCTTTTCAGTTTTATATCTTTTACAGTTTTTGAGAAAAAGCTTTTTGTTTAGAGGTCATTTCAAGAAATTTTAGCCATTAATCAGAGTGTACTGTGTGTGTTTTGTTGCCATGGTTACCAAAGCTTCTGTTATACACAGGGGGGGAGGTGGCTGGAGCATCTCAGCTCTGATTAGAGCCCAGGGGAGGGGACAAAAGCTGAAAAATCAGAACATGATTTCTAAACTGCCGCCACTGCCTCATTTTCAAGCCCACCTACACAAATCTTATATCAAAACGTTCAGCTATCCCTGCTGCCACTAAACATGTCCACGGCTAAGCCATAGTCCTGATAGTTTTCACAATATGACCATTTGTTTGCAACTCACACCGTCCATTGACATTCATTGAAACTACACTCTAGCCCCTTCAAATTTGAAGGGCAATTTCTAAACTGCGACCGTGCCTTCAATTTTAATATTTCAGAGACATACTATGTATCGAAATCTAGGTCTGGGTCTTGTGATTCTCACAATATAAAGATCTTCGCTGTAGGATGTATAGTTTTTAAAATACGGCCATTTGTTTAGAGGTCATTTCAGGAAATTTTAGCCATTAATCAGAGTGTACTGTTTGTTTTGTTGCCATGGTTACCAAAGCTTCTGTTATACACAGGGGGGGAGGTGGCTGGAGCATCTCAGCTTTGATTACAGAGCCCGGGGGAGGGGGACAGACACACCATGTACTGATTTATAATAGAGGAATATGATGGGGCAGTTTTGATGGGGCAATTCTGATGGGGCAGTTTTGATGGTGGCAATATGATGGGGCAGTTTTGATGGGGCAATTCTGATGGGGCAGTTTTGATGGTGGCAATATGATGGGGCAGTATTAATGGGGACAATTTTGATGGGGCAGTTTTGATGGCAGTATGATGGGGCAGTTTTGATGGAGGTCGTTTTAGCAATTTAGCTATTCAGCAATTATTTTTGAAAAAAAAAAAAATTTTTGAAAAAAAAATATATATTTTTGAAAAAAAAAAAAATTTTTGAAAAAAAACAATATTTTTGAAAAAAAAAATTATTTTTGAAAAAAAAATCATTTTTGAAAAAAAAAAATATATTTTTGAAAAAAAAAAAATTTGAAAAAAAACAATATTTTTGAAAAAAAAAATCATTTTTGAAAAAAAAATTATTTTTGAAAAAAAAATTATTTTTGAAAAAAAAAAAGAAAAAAAAAATTATTTTGAAAAAAAAAATTATTTTTGAAAAAAAAAAAATTATTTTTGAAAAAAAAAAAATTATTTTTGAAAAAAAAAAAATTATTTTTGAAAAAAAAAATTATTTTTGAAAAAAAAAAATTATTTTTGAAAAAAAAAATATTTTTGAAAAAAGAAATTATTTTTGAAAAAAAAAATATATTTTTGAAAAAAAAAAATTTGAAAAAAAACAATATTTTTGAAAAAGAAAATCATTTTTGAAAAATAAATTATTTTTGAAAAAAAAAAAAAGAAAAAAAAAATATTTTGAAAAAAAAAAATTATTTTTGAAAAAAAAAAATTATTTTTGAAAAAAAAAATTATTTTTGAAAAAAAAAAATTATTTTTGAAAAAAAAAATTATTTTTGAAAAAAAAAATATTTTTGAAAAAAAAAAAAATATATATTTTTGAAAAAAAAATTCATTTTTGAAAAAAAAATTACTTTTGAAAAAAAAATTACTTTCAGTTTTGATGGGGCAATTCTGATGGGGACAATTTTGATGGGGCAATTCTAATGGGGCAGTTTTGATGGCAATATTATGGGGGCAGTTTTGATGGTGGCAATATGATGGGGCAGTTTTGATGGTGGTAATATGATGGGGCAGTTTTGATGGTGGCATTTCTGATGGTGGCAATATGATGGGACAGTTTTGATGGAGCAATTCTGATGGGGCAGTTTTGATGGTGGCAATATGATGGGGCAGTTTTAATGGGGACAATTTTGATGGGGTAATTCTGATGGGGCAGTTTTGATGGCGGCCGTTTTAGCAATTTAGCTATTCAGCATTCCCACGCATTTTCCCCAGGAAATGCATTTTCTAGTTAGTGGGAATGCTTTAGCAGTCCCACTATTGTTATTCGATTTTATTTATTAGTGGGAATGCTTTAGCAGTCCCACTATTGTTATTCGTTTTTTTATTAGTGGGAATGCTTTAGCAGTCCCACTATTGTTATTCGTTTTTTTATTATTAGTGGGAATGCTTTAGCAGTCCCACTATTGTTATTCGTTTTTTTATTATTTTTCTTATTCCGTACGTTTTTCGGTAATGCGTAACTTCTGCATACTTTCAGCTATTAAAACCATTCAACTATCAAAATGTTCGTCTCTTTTAGCTGAGGTGTGCTCTTTTTCAACTTTTTTTCTACCATTTATACTTTTTAAAATATTAAGCTTTTTATCACTTTTTTTTAACATTGAAGTCAATGGGAGCATGCTTGAAATCCTTAAATTTTTCTTCCGCTCCCAAAAGTTTCAGCTCCTTCATACTTTCACCTAGAGACACCAAACAAACTTTAAAATGTTCACAAAATATTCAGCTATCTGGCTATAGCTTTTCAATTTGATATCTTTTACAGTTTTTGAGAAAAAGCTTTTTGTTTAGAGGTCATTTCAAGAAATTTTAGCCATTAATCAGAGTGTACTGTGTGTGTTTTGTTGCCATGGTTACCAAAGCTTCTGTTATACACAGAGGGGGGGGAGGTGGCTGGAGCATCTCAGCTCTGATTACAGAGCCCGGGGAGGGGACAAAAGCTGAAAAATCAGAACATGATTTCTAAACTGCCGCCACTCCCTCATTTTCAAGCCCACCTACACAAATCTTATATCAAAACGTTCAGCTATCCCTGCTGCCACTAAACATGTCCACGGCTAAGCCATAGTCCTGATAGTTTTCACAATATGACCATTTGTTTGCAACTCACACCGTCCATTGACATTCATTGAAACTACACTCTAGCCCCTTCAAATTTGAAGGGCAATTTCTAAACTGCGACCGTGCCTTCAATTTTAATATTTCAGAGACATACTATGTATCAAAATCTAGGTCTGAGTCTTGTGATTCTCACAATATAAAGATCTTTGCTGTAGGATGTATAGTTTTTAAAATACGGCCATTTGTTTAGAGGTCATTTCAGGAAATTTTAGCCATTAATCAGAGTGTACTGTTAGTGTTTGTTTTGTTGCCATGGTTACCAAAGCTTCTGTTATACACAGGGGGGAGGGGACAGACACACCATGTACTGATTTATAATAGAGGAATATGATGGGGCAGTTTTGATGGTGGCAATATGATGGGGCTGTTTTGATAGGGCAATTCTGATGGGGCAGTTTTGATGTTGGCAATATGATGGGACAGTTTTGATGGCAATATGATGGGGGCAATTTTGCTGGGGGCCGTTTTAGCAATTCAGCATTCCCACGCATTTTCCCCAGGAAATGCATTTTCTAGTTAGTGGGAATGCTTTAGCAGTCCCACTATTGTTATTCGATTTTATTTATTAGTGGGAATGCTTTAGCAGTCCCACTATTGTTATTCGATTTTATTTATTTTTAATTTTAATTTTATTCCGTACGTTTTTCGGTAATGCGTAACTTCTGCATACTTTCAGCTATTAAAACCATTCAACTATCAAAATGTTCGTCTCTTTTAGCTGAGGTGTGCTCTTTTTCAACTTTTTTTCTACCATTTATACTTTTTAAAATATTAAGCTTTTTATCACTTTTTTTTAACATTGAAGTCAATGGGAGCATGCTTGAAATCCTTAAATTTTTCTTCCGCTCCCAAAAGTTTCAGCTCCTTCATACTTTCACCTAGAGACACCAAACAAACTTTGAAATGTTCACAAAATATTCAGCTATCTGGCTATAGCTTTTCAGTTTGATATCTTTTACAGTTTTTGAGAAAAAGCTTTTTGTTTAGAGGTCATTTCAGGAAATTTTAGCCATTAATCAGAGTGCACTGTGTGTGTTTTGTTGCCATGGTTACCAAAGCTTCTGTTATACACAGAGGGGGGGGAGGTGGCTGGAGCATCTCAGCTTTAATTACAGAGCCCGGGGGGAGGGGACAGACACACCATGTACTGATTATAATAGAGGAATATGATGGGGCAGTTTTGATGGTGGCAATTCTGATGGGGCAGTTTTGATGGCGGTCATTTTAGCAATTTAGCTATTCAGCAATTATTTTTGAAAAAAAATATATATTTTTGAAAAAAAAAATATATTTCTGAAAAAAAAAAAAATATTTTTGAAAAAAAAAAAATCATTTTTGAAAAAAAAAATTATTTTTGAAAAAAAAAAAAATTATTTTTGAAAAAAAATTTTTTTGAAAAAAAAAATAATTTTTGAAAAAAAAAATATTTTTGAAAAAAAAAAATATTTTTGAAAAAAAAAAAATATTTTTGAAAAAAAAAAATATTTTTTGATGGGGCAGTTTTGATGGTGGCAATATGATGGTGCAGTTTTGATGGGGCAATTCTGATGGGGCAGTTTTGATGGTGGCAATATGATGGGACAGTTTTGATGGCAATATGATGGGGGCAATTTTGCTGGGGGCCGTTTTAGCAATTCAGCATTCCCACGCATTTTCCCCAGGAAATGCATTTTCTAGTTATTTTTAATTTTAATTTTATTCCGTACGTTTTTCGGTAATGCGTAACTTCTGCATACTTTCAGCTATTAAAACCATTCAACTATCAAAATGTTCGTCTCTTTTAGCTGAGATGTGCTCTTTTTCAACTTTTTTTCTACCATTTATACTTTTTAAAATATTAAGCTTTTTATCACTTTTTTTTAACATTGAAGTCAATGGGAGCATGCTTGAAAACCTTAAATTTTTCTTCCGCTCCCAAAAGTTTCAGCTCCTTCATACTTTCACCTAGAGACACCAAACACACTTTAAAATGTTCACAAAATATTCAGCTATCTGGCTATAGCTTTTCAGTTTGATATCTTTTACAGTTTTTGAGAAAAAGCTTTTTGTTTAGAGGTCATTTCAGGAAATTTTAGCCATTAATCAGAGTGTACTGTGTGTGTTTTGTTGCCATGGTTACCAAAGCTTCTGTTATACACAGGGGGGGGGAGGTGGCTGGAGCATCTCAGCTTTAATTACAGAGCCCGGGGGGAGGGGACAGACACACCATGTACTGATTATAATAGAGGAATATGATGGGGCAGTTTTGATGGTGGCAATTCTGATGGGGCAGTTTTGATGGCGGTCATTTTAGCAATTTAGCTATTCAGCAATTATTTTTGAAAAAAAAAAAATATTTTTGAAAAAAAAAAAATATATTTTTGAAAAAAAAAAAATATTTTTGAAAAAAAAAAAATTATTTTTGAAAAAAAAAAAATATTTTTGAAAAAAAAATATTTTTTAAAAAAAAATATTTTTGAAAAAAAAAATTATTTTTGAAAAAAAAAAATTATTTTTGAAAAAAAAAATATTTTTGAAAAAAAAAATTATTTTTGAAAAAAAAAAATCATTTTTGAAAAAAAAAATTTTTGAAAAAAAAAAAATTTTTTGAAAAAAAAAATATTTTTGAAAAAAAAAATAATTTTTGAAAAAAAAATAATTTTTGAAAAAAAAAAAATATTTTTGAAAAAAAAAAAATATTTTTGAAAAAAAAAAAATATTTTTGAAAAAAAAAAATATTTTTGAAAAAAAAAATATTTTTTGATGGGGCAGTTTTGATGGTGGCAATATGATGGTGCAGTTTTGATGGGGCAATTCTGATGGGGCAGTTTTGATGGTGGCAATATGATGGGACAGTTTTGATGGCAATATGATGGGGGCAATTTTGCTGGGGGCCGTTTTAGCAATTCAGCATTCCCACGCATTTTCCCCAGGAAATGCATTTTCTAGTTATTTTTCTTATTCCGTACGTTTTTCGGTAATGCGTAACTTCTGCATACTTTCAGCTATTAAAACCATTCAACTATCAAAATGTTCGTCTCTTTTAGCTGAGGTGTGCTCTTTTTCAACTTTTTTTCTACCATTTATACTTTTTAAAATATTAAGCTTTTTATCACTTTTTTTTAACATTGAAGTCAATGGGAGCATGCTTGAAATCCTTAAATTTTTCTTCCGCTCCCAAAAGTTTCAGCTCCTTCATACTTTCACCTAGAGACACCAAACAAACTTTAAAATGTTCACAAAATATTCAGCTATCTGGCTATAGCTTTTCAATTTGATATCTTTTACAGTTTTTGAGAAAAAGCTTTTTGTTTAGAGGTCATTTCAAGAAATTTTAGCCATTAATCAGAGTGTACTGTGTGTGTTTTGTTGCCATGGTTACCAAAGCTTCTGTTATACACAGGGGGGGAGGTGGCTGGAGCATCTCAGCTCTGATTAGAGCCCAGGGGAGGGGACAAAAGCTGAAAAATCAGAACATGATTTCTAAACTGCCTCCACTCCCTCATTTTCAAGCCCACCTACATAAATCTTATATCAAAACGTTCAGCTATCCCTGCTGCCACTAAACATGTCCACGGCTAAGCCATAGTCCTGATAGTTTTCACAATATGACCATTTGTTTGCAACTCACACCGTCCATTGACATTCATTGAAACTACACTCTAGCCCCTTCAAATTTGAAGGGCAATTTCTAAACTGCGACCGTGCCTTCAATTTTAATATTTCAGAGACATACTATGTATCAAAATCTAGGTCTGAGTCTTGTGATTCTCACAATATAAAGATCTTTGCTGTAGGATGTATAGTTTTTAAAATACGGCCATTTGTTTAGAGGTCATTTCAGGAAATTTTAGCCATTAATCAGAGTGTACTGTTAGTGTTTGTTTTGTTGCCATGGTTACCAAAGCTTCTGTTATACACAGGGGGGAGGGGACAGACACACCATGTACTGATTTATAATAGAGGAATATGATGGGGCAGTTTTGATGGGGTAATTCTGATGGGGCAGTTTTGATGGTGGCAATATGATGGGGCAGTTTTGATGGTGGCAATTCTGATGGGGCAGTTTTGATGGTGGCAATATGATGGGACAGTTTTGATGGCAATATGATGGGGGCAATTTTGCTGGGGGCCGTTTTAGCAATTCAGCATTCCCACGCATTTTCCCCAGGAAATGCATTTTCTAGTTATTATTATAGCCAAATTTACCACCCTAACTCCTCCCACAGTTTTTACACTACATAGACAAGTAATATACCGAAACGTGCGGATTGTTCCCGAATGGTGTGCTATTACTTTGTGGAACGTTTCGCCGAATGGTTCACGAAATATCGTCATTTTTGCGGCGAAATTGGTCCCATAGGAATGAATGGGGAAACTAGAGTGGGAGATGACAAAAGCTGGAAAATCAGAACATGATTTCTAAACTGCCGCCACTCCCTCATTTTCAAGCCCACCTACACAAATCTTATATCAAAACGTTCAGCTATCCCTGCTGCCACTAAACATGTCCACGGCTAAGCCATAGTCCTGATAGTTTTCACAATATGACCATTTGTTTGCAACTCACACCGTCCATTGACATTCATTGAAACTACACTCTAGCCCCTTCAAATTTGAAGGGCAATTTCTAAACTGCGACCGTGCCTTCAATTTTAATATTTCAGAGACATACTATGTATCAAAATCTAGGTCTGGGTCTTGTGATTCTCACAATATAAAGATCTTCGCTGTAGGATGTATAGTTTTTAAAATACGGCCATTTGTTTAGAGGTCATTTCAGGAAATTTTAGCCATTAATCAGAGAGTACTGTTTGTTTTGTTGCCATGGTTACCAAAGCTTCTGTTATACACAGGGGGGGAGGTGGCTGGAGCATCTCAGCTCTGATTACAGAGCCCGGGGGAGGGGACAGACACACCATGTACTGATTTATAATAGAGGAATATGATGGGGCAGTTTTGATGGGGTAATTCTGATGGGGCAGTTTTGATGGTGGCAATATGATGGGGCAGTTTTGATGGTGGCAATATGATGGGGCTATTTTGATGGTGGCAATATGATGGGACAGTTTTGATGGCAATATGATGGGGGCAATTTTGCTGGGGGCCGTTTTAGCAATTCAGCATTCCCACGCATTTTCCCCAGGAAATGCATTTTCTAGTTATTTTTCTTATTCCGTACGTTTTTCGGTAATGCGTAACTTCTGCATACTTTCAGCTATTAAAACCATTCAACTATCAAAATGTTCGTCTCTTTTAGCTGAGGTGTGCTCTTTTTCAACTTTTTTTCTACCATTTATACTTTTTAAAATATTAAGCTTTTTATCACTTTTTTTTAACATTGAAGTCAATGGGAGCATGCTTGAAATCCTTAAATTTTTCTTCCGCTCCCAAAAGTTTCAGCTCCTTCATACTTTCACCTAGAGACACCAAACAAACTTTAAAATGTTCACAAAATATTCAGCTATCTGGCTATAGCTTTTCAATTTGATATCTTTTACAGTTTTTGAGAAAAAGCTTTTTGTTTAGAGGTCATTTCAAGAAATTTTAGCCATTAATCAGAGTGTACTGTGTGTGTTTTGTTGCCATGGTTACCAAAGCTTCTGTTATACACAGGG
Organism: Lithobates septentrionalis; assembly: GCA_037952835.1. Lineage (NCBI taxonomy): Eukaryota > Metazoa > Chordata > Amphibia > Anura > Ranidae > Lithobates > Lithobates septentrionalis. The sequence continues at coordinate 5,357,824 of JBBDGP010000509.1, forward strand.
GGGGAGGTGGCTGGAGCATCTCAGCTCTGATTAGAGCCCAGGGGAGGGGACAAAAGCTGAAAAATCAGAACATGATTTCTAAACTGCCTCCACTCCCTCATTTTCAAGCCCACCTACATAAATTTTATATCAGAACGTTCAGCTATCCCTGCTGCCACTAAACATGTCCACGGCTAAGCCATAGTCCTGATAGTTTTCACAATATGACCATTTGTTTGCAACTCACACCGTCCATTGACATTCATTGAAACTACACTCTAGCCCCTTCAAATTTGAAGGGCAATTTCTAAACTGCGACCGTGCCTTCAATTTTAATATTTCAGAGACATACTATGTATCAAAATCTAGGTCTGAGTCTTGTGATTCTCACAATATAAAGATCTTTGCTGTAGGATGTATAGTTTTTAAAATACGGCCATTTGTTTAGAGGTCATTTCAGGAAATTTTAGCCATTAATCAGAGTGTACTGTTAGTGTTTGTTTTGTTGCCATGGTTACCAAAGCTTCTGTTATACACAGGGGGGAGGGGACAGACACACCATGTACTGATTTATAATAGAGGAATATGATGGGGCAGTTTTGATGGGGTAATTCTGATGGGGCAGTTTTGATGGTGGCAATATGATGGGGCAGTTTTGATGGTGGCAATTCTGATGGGGCAGTTTTGATGGTGGCAATATGATGGGACAGTTTTGATGGCAATATGATGGGGGCAATTTTGCTGGGGGCCGTTTTAGCAATTCAGCATTCCCACGCATTTTCCCCAGGAAATGCATTTTCTAGTTAGTGGGAATGCTTTAGCAGTCCCACTATTGTTATTCGTTTTTTTATTAGTGGGAATGCTTTAGCAGTCCCACTATTGTTATTCGTTTTTTTATTAGTGGGACTGCTTTAGCAGTCCCACTATTGTTATTCGTTTTTTTATTATTTTTCTTCTTATTCCGTACGTTTTTCGGTAATGCGTAACTTCTGCATACTTTCAGCTATTAAAACCATTCAACTATCAAAATGTTCGTCTCTTTTAGCTGAGGTGTGCTCTTTTTCAACTTTTTTTCTACCATTTATACTTTTTAAAATATTAAGCTTTTTATCACTTTTTTTTAACATTGAAGTCAATGGGAGCATGCTTGAAATCCTTAAATTTTTCTTCCGCTCCCAAAAGTTTCAGCTCCTTCATACTTTCACCTAGAGACACCAAACAAACTTTAAAATGTTCACAAAATATTCAGCTATCTGGCTATAGCTTTTCAGTTTTATATCTTTTACAGTTTTTGAGAAAAAGCTTTTTGTTTAGAGGTCATTTCAAGAAATTTTAGCCATTAATCAGAGTGTACTGTGTGTGTTTTGTTGCCATGGTTACCAAAGCTTCTGTTATACACAGGGGGGGAGGTGGCTGGAGCATCTCAGCTCTGATTAGAGCCCAGGGGAGGGGACAAAAGCTGAAAAATCAGAACATGATTTCTAAACTGCCGCCACTCCCTCATTTTCAAGCCCACCTACACAAATCTTATATCAAAACGTTCAGCTATCCCTGCTGCCACTAAACATGTCCACGGCTAAGCCATAGTCCTGATAGTTTTCACAATATGACCATTTGTTTGCAACTCACACCGTCCATTGACATTCATTGAAACTACACTCTAGCCCCTTCAAATTTGAAGGGCAATTTCTAAACTGCGACCATGCCTTCAATTTTAATATTTCAGAGACATACTATGTATCGAAATCTAGGTCTGGGTCTTGTGATTCTCACAATATAAAGATCTTCGCTGTAGGATGTATAGTTTTTAAAATACGGCCATTTGTTTAGAGGTCATTTCAGGAAATTTTAGCCATTAATCAGAGTGTACTGTTAGTGTTTGTTTTGTTGCCATGGTTACCAAAGCTTCTGTTATACACAGGGGGGAGGTGGCTGGAGCATCTTAGCTGATTACAGAGCCCGGGGGAGGGGACAGACACACCATGTACTGATTTATAATAGAGGAATATGATAGGGCAGTTTTGATGGGGTAATTCTGAAGGGGCAGTTTTGATGGTGGCAATATGATGGGGCAGTTTTGATGGTGGCAATATGATGGGGCTGTTTTGATAGGGCAATTCTGATGGGGCAGTTTTGATGGTGGCAATATGATGGTGCAGTTTTGATGGGGCAATTCTGATGGGGCAGTTTTGATGGTGGCAATATGATGGGACAGTTTTGATGGCAATATGATGGGGGCAATTTTGCTGGGGGCCGTTTTAGCAATTCAGCATTCCCAAGCATTTTCCCCAGGAAATGCATTTTCTAGTTATTTTTCTTCTTATTCCGTACGTTTTTCGGTAATGCGTAACTTCTGCATACTTTCAGCTATTAAAACCATTCAACTATCAAAATGTTCGTCTCTTTTAGCTGAGGTGTGCTCTTTTTCAACTTTTTTTCTACCATTTATACTTTTTAAAATATTAAGCTTTTTATCACTTTTTTTTAACATTGAAGTCAATGGGAGCATGCTTGAAATCCTTAAATTTTTCTTCCGCTCCCAAAAGTTTCAGCTCCTTCATACTTTCACCTAGAGACACCAAACAAACTTTAAAATGTTCACAAAATATTCAGCTATCTGGCTATAGCTTTTCAATTTGATATCCTTTACAGTTTTTGAGAAAAAGCTTTTTGTTTAGAGGTCATTTCAAGAAATTTTAGCCATTAATCAGAGTGTACTGTGTGTGTTTTGTTGCCATGGTTACCAAAGCTTCTGTTATACACAGGGGGGGAGGTGGCTGGAGCATCTCAGCTCTGATTAGAGCCCAGGGGAGGGGACAAAAGCTGAAAAATCAGAACATGATTTCTAAACTGCCTCCACTCCCTCATTTTCAAGCCCACCTACATAAATTTTATATCAGAACGTTCAGCTATCCCTGCTGCCACTAAACATGTCCACGGCTAAGCCATAGTCCTGATAGTTTTCACAATATGACCATTTGTTTGCAACTCACACCGTCCATTGACATTCATTGAAACTACACTCTAGCCCTTTCAAATTTGAAGGGCAATTTCTAAACTGCGACCGTGCCTTCAATTTTAATATTTCAGAGACATACTATGTATCAAAATCTAGGTCTGAGTCTTGTGATTCTCACAATATAAAGATCTTTGCTGTAGGATGTATAGTTTTTAAAATACGGCCATTTGTTTAGAGGTCATTTCAGGAAATTTTAGCCATTAATCAGAGTGTACTGTTAGTGTTTGTTTTGTTGCCATGGTTACCAAAGCTTCTGTTATACACAGGGGGGAGGGGACAGACACACCATGTACTGATTTATAATAGAGGAATATGATGGGGCAGTTTTGATGGGGTAATTCTGATGGGGCAGTTTTGATGGTGGCAATATGATGGGGCAGTTTTGATGGTGGCAATTCTGATGGGGCAGTTTTGATGGTGGCAATATGATGGGACAGTTTTGATGGCAATATGATGGGGGCAATTTTGCTGGGGGCCGTTTTAGCAATTCAGCATTCCCACGCATTTTCCCCAGGAAATGCATTTTCTAGTTAGTGGGAATGCTTTAGCAGTCCCACTATTGTTATTCGTTTTTTTATTAGTGGGAATGCTTTAGCAGTCCCACTATTGTTATTCGTTTTTTTATTAGTGGGACTGCTTTAGCAGTCCCACTATTGTTATTCGTTTTTTTATTATTTTTCTTCTTATTCCGTACGTTTTTCGGTAATGCGTAACTTCTGCATACTTTCAGCTATTAAAACCATTCAACTATCAAAATGTTCGTCTCTTTTAGCTGAGGTGTGCTCTTTTTCAACTTTTTTTCTACCATTTATACTTTTTAAAATATTAAGCTTTTTATCACTTTTTTTTAACATTGAAGTCAATGGGAGCATGCTTGAAATCCTTAAATTTTTCTTCCGCTCCCAAAAGTTTCAGCTCCTTCATACTTTCACCTAGAGACACCAAACAAACTTTAAAATGTTCACAAAATATTCAGCTATCTGGCTATAGCTTTTCAGTTTTATATCTTTTACAGTTTTTGAGAAAAAGCTTTTTGTTTAGAGGTCATTTCAAGAAATTTTAGCCATTAATCAGAGTGTACTGTGTGTGTTTTGTTGCCATGGTTACCAAAGCTTCTGTTATACACAGGGGGGGAGGTGGCTGGAGCATCTCAGCTCTGATTAGAGCCCAGGGGAGGGGACAAAAGCTGAAAAATCAGAACATGATTTCTAAACTGCCGCCACTCCCTCATTTTCAAGCCCACCTACACAAATCTTATATCAAAACGTTCAGCTATCCCTGCTGCCACTAAACATGTCCACGGCTAAGCCATAGTCCTGATAGTTTTCACAATATGACCATTTGTTTGCAACTCACACCGTCCATTGACATTCATTGAAACTACACTCTAGCCCCTTCAAATTTGAAGGGCAATTTCTAAACTGCGACCATGCCTTCAATTTTAATATTTCAGAGACATACTATGTATCGAAATCTAGGTCTGGGTCTTGTGATTCTCACAATATAAAGATCTTCGCTGTAGGATGTATAGTTTTTAAAATACGGCCATTTGTTTAGAGGTCATTTCAGGAAATTTTAGCCATTAATCAGAGTGTACTGTTAGTGTTTGTTTTGTTGCCATGGTTACCAAAGCTTCTGTTATACACAGGGGGAGGTGGCTGGAGCATCTTAGCTGATTACAGAGCCCGGGGGAGGGGACAGACACACCATGTACTGATTTATAATAGAGGAATATGATAGGGCAGTTTTGATGGGGTAATTCTGAAGGGGCAGTTTTGATGGTGGCAATATGATGGGGCAGTTTTGATGGTGGCAATATGATGGGGCTGTTTTGATAGGGCAATTCTGATGGGGCAGTTTTGATGGTGGCAATATGATGGTGCAGTTTTGATGGGGCAATTCTGATGGGGCAGTTTTGATGGTGGCAATATGATGGGACAGTTTTGATGGCAATATGATGGGGGCAATTTTGCTGGGGGCCGTTTTAGCAATTCAGCATTCCCAAGCATTTTCCCCAGGAAATGCATTTTCTAGTTATTTTTCTTCTTATTCCGTACGTTTTTCGGTAATGCGTAACTTCTGCATACTTTCAGCTATTAAAACCATTCAACTATCAAAATGTTCGTCTCTTTTAGCTGAGGTGTGCTCTTTTTCAACTTTTTTTCTACCATTTATACTTTTTAAAATATTAAGCTTTTTATCACTTTTTTTTAACATTGAAGTCAATGGGAGCATGCTTGAAATCCTTAAATTTTTCTTCCGCTCCCAAAAGTTTCAGCTCCTTCATACTTTCACCTAGAGACACCAAACAAACTTTAAAATGTTCACAAAATATTCAGCTATCTGGCTATAACTTTTCAGTTTTATATCCTTTACAGTTTTTGAGAAAAAGCTTTTTGTTTAGAGGTCATTTCAAGAAATTTTAGCCATTAATCAGAGTGTACTGTGTGTGTTTTGTTGCCATGGTTACCAAAGCTTCTGTTATACACAGGGGGGGAGGTGGCTGGAGCATCTCAGCTCTGATTAGAGCCCAGGGGAGGGGACAAAAGCTGAAAAATCAGAACATGATTTCTAAACTGCCGCCACTCCCTCATTTTCAAGCCCACCTACACAAATCTTATATCAAAACGTTCAGCTATCCCTGCTGCCACTAAACATGTCCACGGCTAAGCCATAGTCCTGATAGTTTTCACAATATGACCATTTGTTTGCAACTCACACCGTCCATTGACATTCATTGAAACTACACTCTAGCCCCTTCAAATTTGAAGGGCAATTTCTAAACTGCGACCATGCCTTCAATTTTAATATTTCAGAGACATACTATGTATCGAAATCTAGGTCTGGGTCTTGTGATTCTCACAATATAAAGATCTTCGCTGTAGGATGTATAGTTTTTAAAATACGGCCATTTGTTTAGAGGTCATTTCAGGAAATTTTAGCCATTAATCAGAGTGTACTGTGTGTGTTTTGTTGCCATGGTTACCAAAGCTTCTGTTATACACAGGGGGGGGGGAGGTGGCTGGAGCATCTCAGCTTTAATTACAGAGCCCGGGGGGAGGGGACAGACACACCATGTACTGATTATAATAGAGGAATATGATGGGGCAGTTTTGATGGTGGCAATTCTGATGGGGCAGTTTTGATGGCGGTCATTTTAGCAATTTAGCTATTCAGCAATTATTTTTTTTAAAAAATATATATTTTTGAAAAAAAAAAAAAATATTTTTGAAAAAAAAAAAAATATTTTTGAAAAAAAAAAAAATATATATTTTTAAAAAAAAAAAAATATTTTTGAAAAAAAATTATTTTAAAAAAAAAAAATATTTTTGAAAAAAAAAATTATTTTTGAAAAAAAAAATTATTTTTGAAAAAAAAAATATTTTTGAAAAAAAAAATTATTTTTGAAAAAAAAAAATCATTTTTGAAAAAAAAATTTTTTGAAAAAAAAAAAATTTTTTGAAAAAAAAAATATTTTTGAAAAAAAAATAATTTTTGAAAAAAAAATTATTTTTGAAAAAAAAAATATTTTTGAAAAAAAAAAATATTTTTGAAAAAAAAAAATATTTTTGAAATAAAAAAATATTTTTGAAAAAAAAAAATATTTTTTGATGGGGCAGTATTGATGGTGGCAATATGATGGTGCAGTTTTGATGGGGCAATTCTGATGGGGCAGTTTTGATGGTGGCAATATGATGGGACAGTTTTGATGGCAATATGATGGGGGCAATTTTGCTGGGGGCCGTTTTAGCAATTCAGCATTCCCACGCATTTTCCCCAGGAAATGCATTTTCTAGTTATTTTTAATTTTAATTTTATTCCGTACGTTTTTCGGTAATGCGTAACTTCTGCATACTTTCAGCTATTAAAACCATTCAACTATCAAAATGTTCGTCTCTTTTAGCTGAGGTGTGCTCTTTTTCAACTTTTTTTCTACCATTTATACTTTTTAAAATATTAAGCTTTTTATCACTTTTTTTTAACATTGAAGTCAATGGGAGCATGCTTGAAATCCTTAAATTTTTCTTCCGCTCCCAAAAGTTTCAGCTCCTTCATACTTTCACCTAGAGACACCAAACAAACTTTAAAATGTTCACAAAATATTCAGCTATCTGGCTATAGCTTTTCAGTTTGATATCTTTTACAGTTTTTGAGAAAAAGCTTTTTGTTTAGAGGTCATTTCAGGAAATTTTAGCCATTAATCAGAGTGTACTGTGTGTGTTTTGTTGCCATGGTTACCAAAGCTTCTGTTATACACAGGGGGGGGGAGGTGGCTGGAGCATCTCAGCTTTAATTACAGAGCCCGGGGGGAGGGGACAGACACACCATGTACTGATTATAATAGAGGAATATGATGGGGCAGTTTTGATGGTGGCAATTCTGATGGGGCAGTTTTGATGGCGGTCATTTTAGCAATTTAGCTATTCAGCAATTATTTTTGAAAAAAAAAAAATATTTTTGAAAAAAAAAAAAAATATTTTTGAAAAAAAAAAAAATATTTTTGAAAAAAAAAAAAAAATTATTTTTGAAAAAAAAAAAAAAATTTTGAAAAAAAAAAAAATTTTTGAAAAAAAAATATTTTGAAAAAAAAAAATATTTTTGAAAAAAAAAATTATTTTTGAAAAAAAAAAAATTATTTTTGAAAAAAAAAATATTTTTGAAAAAAAAAATTATTTTTGAAAAAAAAAAATCATTTTTGAAAAAAAAAAATTTTGAAAAAAAAAAAATTTTTTGAAAAAAAAAATATTTTTGAAAAAAAAAATAATTTTTGAAAAAAAAATAATTTTTGAAAAAAAAAAATATTTTTGAAAAAAAAAAAATATTTTTGAAAAAAAAAAATATTTTTGAAAAAAAAAAATATTTTTTGATGGGGCAGTTTTGATGGTGGCAATATGATGGTGCAGTTTTGATGGGGCAATTCTGATGGGGCAGTTTTGATGGTGGCAATATGATGGGACAGTTTTGATGGCAATATGATGGGGGCAATTTTGCTGGGGGCCGTTTTAGCAATTCAGCATTCCCACGCATTTTCCCCAGGAAATGCATTTTCTAGTTATTTTTCTTATTCCGTACGTTTTTCGGTAATGCGTAACTTCTGCATACTTTCAGCTATTAAAACCATTCAACTATCAAAATGTTCGTCTCTTTTAGCTGAGGTGTGCTCTTTTTCAACTTTTTTTCTACCATTTATACTTTTTAAAATATTAAGCTTTTTATCACTTTTTTTTAACATTGAAATCAATGGGAGCATGCTTGAAATGCTTAAATTTTTCTTCCGCTCCCAAAAGTTTCAGCTCCTTCATACTTTCACCTAGAGACACCAAACAAACTTTAAAATGTTCACAAAATATTCAGCTATCTGGCTATAGCTTTTCAATTTGATATCTTTTACAGTTTTTGAGAAAAAGCTTTTTGTTTAGAGGTCATTTCAAGAAATTTTAGCCATTAATCAGAGTGTACTGTGTGTGTTTTGTTGCCATGGTTACCAAAGCTTCTGTTATACACAGGGGGGAGGTGGCTGGAGCATCTCAGCTCTGATTAGAGCCCAGGGGAGGGGACAAAAGCTGAAAAATCAGAACATGATTTCTAAACTGCCTCCACTCCCTCATTTTCAAGCCCACCTACATAAATCTTATATCAAAACGTTCAGCTATCCCTGCTGCCACTAAACATGTCCACGGCTAAGCCATAGTCCTGATAGTTTTCACAATATGACCATTTGTTTGCAACTCACACCGTCCATTGACATTCATTGAAACTACACTCTAGCCCCTTCAAATTTGAAGGGCAATTTCTAAACTGCGACCGTGCCTTCAATTTTAATATTTCAGAGACATACTATGTATCAAAATCTAGGTCTGAGTCTTGTGATTCTCACAATATAAAGATCTTTGCTGTAGGATGTATAGTTTTTAAAATACGGCCATTTGTTTAGAGGTCATTTCAGGAAATTTTAGCCATTAATCAGAGTGTACTGTTAGTGTTTGTTTTGTTGCCATGGTTACCAAAGCTTCTGTTATACACAGGGGGGAGGGGACAGACACACCATGTACTGATTTATAATAGAGGAATATGATGGGGCAGTTTTGATGGGGTAATTCTGATGGGGCAGTTTTGATGGTGGCAATATGATGGGACAGTTTTGATGGCAATATGATGGGGGCAATTTTGCTGGGGGCCGTTTTAGCAATTCAGCATTCCCACGCATTTTCCCCAGGAAATGCATTTTCTAGTTATTATTATAGCCAAATTTACCACCCTAACTCCTCCCACAGTTTTTACACTACATAGACAAGTAATATACCGAAACGTGCGGATTGTTCCCGAATGGTGTGCTATTACTTTGTGGAACGTTTCGCCGAATGGTTCACGAAATATCGTCATTTTTGCGCGAAATTGGTCCCATAGGAATGAATGGGGAAACTAGAGTGGGAGATGACAAAAGCTGGAAAATCAGAACATGATTTCTAAACTGCCGCCACTCCCTCATTTTCAAGCCCACCTACACAAATCTTATATCAAAACGTTCAGCTATCCCTGCTGCCACTAAACATGTCCACGGCTAAGCCATAGTCCTGATAGTTTTCACAATATGACCATTTGTTTGCAACTCATGCCGTCCATTGACATTCATTGAAACTACACTCTAGCCCCTTCAAATTTGAAGGGCAATTTCTAAACTACGACCGTGCCTTCAATTTTAATATTTCAGAGACATACTATGTATCAAAATCTAGGTCTGGGTCTTGTGATTCTCACAATATAAAGATCTTCGCTGTAGGATGTATAGTTTTTAAAATACGGCCATTTGTTTAGAGGTCATTTCAGGAAATTTTAGCCATTAATCAGAGTGTACTGTTAGTGTTTGTTTTGTTGCCATGGTTACTAAAGCTTCTGTTATACACAGGGGGGAAGGTGGCTGGAGCATCTCAGCTGATTACAGAGCCCGGGGGAGGGGACAGACACACCATGTACTGATTTATAATAGAGGAATATGATGGGGCAGTTTTGATGGGGTAATTCTGATGGGGCAGTTTTGATGAAGTAGTATTTGGGAAGCATAAACAGGGCATGAGCGTTGCTAGGAAACAGTGGTTGTAAACACAAGATGCTGAGACACCCCAAATGCATGTGACTTCATCTGCTAGACTTGATAATGCTTGTAGACTCCTCCCACAGTTTTTACACTACAAAGACAAGTAATATACCGAAACGAGCGGATTGTTCCCGATTGGTGTGTCATTACTTTGTGGAATGTTTCGCCGAATGGTCCACGAAATGACGTTTTTGCGGCGAAATTGGTCCCATAGGAATGAATGGCGAAATGTTCAAAACTAGAGTGGGAGGTGACAAAAGCTGACAACCCCATGATCAGCCAAAACATTATGACCACCCCATGATCAGCCAAAACATTATGACCGCCCCATGTAAAAAAAAAAATATTTTTGAAAAAAAAAAAAAATTTTGAAAAAAATAAAAAAATAATTTTTGAAAAAAAAAAAAAATAATTTTTGAAAAAAAAAAAATATTTTTGAAAAAAAAAATATTTTTGAAAAAAAAAAAAATATTTTTGAAAAAATAAAATTATTTTTGAAAAAAAAAATATTTTTGAAAAAAAAAAATATTTTTGAAAAAAAAAAAATTATTTTTGAAAAAAAAAAATTATTTTTGAAAAAAAAAAAAAATTTTGAAAAAAAAATTACTTTAAAAAAAATTATTTTTGAAAAAAAAAATACATTTGAAAAAAAAAATATTTTTGAAAAAAAAAAATTATTTTTGAAAAAAAAAATTACTTTAAAAAAAATAATAATTTCGAAAAAAAAATTATTTTTGAAATAAAAAAATTCATTTTTGAAAAAAAAAAATTACCTTTGAAAAAAAAAATTACTTTTGAAAAAAAAAATAATTTTTGAAGAAAAAAAAATTCATTTTTGAAGAAAAAAAATCATTTTTGAATAAAAAAAATTCATTTTTGAATAAAAAAAATTCATTTTTGAAAAAAAAAATTACTTTTGAAAAAAATGTTCAGCTCTTTCAGCGAATGATGGAACTTTTTTACTACTATTTATACTTTTTAAAATATTAAGCTTTTTAACACTTTTCACACTTACTCAAGCCACTCCATCCCACCCAGTTACTCCGCCCACTCCAGTTGTAGAGGCAAGAACACTTTCACAATTTCCCCAGAAATTGTACCTTTTCTAGTTGAATTTATTCCTCTCCTCAGTCTTCACGAATGAATCGGGGGGCTTCAGTAACCAAAACTGCAGTGTTTATCCTCATGACACAACACAGGAAGCAGCTCCATGGTTAACAGAGCACAGAATTAAAATTAGACTTGAGAAACTTAACATTAATAAATCACTGGGACCAGATGGCTTGCATCCGAGGGTACTTAGGGAACTTAGTCAAGTGATTGCCAGAACGTTGTTCCTAATTTTTACAGACAGTCTACTGACTGGAATGGTACCAGCTGATTGGCTTTTCTCCAATGTAGCACCAATATTTAAAAAGGGCCCAAAATACATCCCCAGGAATTACAGACCAGTTAGCCTAACATCAATAGTATGTAAACTCTTGGAGGGGATGATAAGGGACTATATACAAGATTTTAGTAATAAGAACGGTATCATTAGCAGTAATCAGCATGGATTCATGAAGAATCGTTCTTGCCAAACCAATCTACTAACCTTCTATGAGGAGGTGAGTTGCCATCTAGATAAAGGAAGGCCCGTAGACGTGGTGTATCTGGATTTTGCAAAAGCATTTGACACAGTTCCCCATAAAACGTTTACTGTACAAAATAAGGTCCGTTGGCATGGACCATAGGGTGAGTACATGGATTGAAAACTGGTTACAAGGGCGAGTTTAGAGGGTAGTGATAAATGGGGAGTACTCGGAATGGTCAGGGGTGGGTAGTGGAGTTCCCCGGGGTTCTGTGCTGGCACCAATCCTATTTAATTTGTTCATAAACGACCTGGAGGATGGGATAAACAGTTCAATCTCTGTATTTGCAGACGATACTAAGCTAAGCGGGGCAATAACTTCTCCGCAGGATGTGGAAACCTTGCAAAAAGATCTGAACAAATGAATGGGGTGGGCAACTACATGGCAAATGAGGTTCAATGTAGAAAAATGTAAAATAATGCATTTGGGTGGCAAAAATATGAATGCAGTCTATACACTGGGGGGTGAGAGAACCTCTGGGGGGAAGGCGCATGCGCGGCAGCCTCATGAACGGTCGCGCGTTCTGAGAGCTCCGCTCCACTCCGGCCTACGATCCCCGCCACAGCTATAAACAGCGGCGGAACCGAACTATCGCTCCTTCTCCGTACCGTCAGGAGTCCTGGGGGACCCCCTCGCATGACCGGGGGCTCGGCAAGACGGGACCTTTCCCGGTTTCTTTACTCCGGCCCGCAGGCCGCGGCCTTCACAAACACGGCGGCAGCCGGCGCCACACGAGGCTCCTCAGGGAATCCGGAGGCATCCTTGGAAGACTTTCCACCCCTGCCCTCCCCCAGTGCCACGATGAAACAACAAACTGTGAGTAACTCCCAGGATGGGTTATTATCAGGATCCCCCACGGACTCATTAGGCTGTAGCCCCATGGAAGTACCTTCCCTATCCCAGATGGAGGAGAGCGGCCCCGTATCCATACCCAGCCCTCAGAATGATCCCTCTGCTCCCATCCCTGCTGACTTTGCAGCCCTGATGAACACTTTCTCTAACATGCTTACAAGAGGTTTGGCACACAATGCCTCACAAATCACCACTACCATACAGGCCGACCTGCAACAGCTGGGTGCACGCATTGAAGCAATCGAATCAAAGACTGATCAAATTGCTGCAGTTGCTAACCAGAACACTGAAAGGATCCAAGAATTACACGACCAACTGGACATGGCATACTCAAAAATCGATGACCTCGAGAACAGGTCTCTCAGATACAATTTTAGGCTAAGAGGCCTTCCAGAATCGTTTAAGGACACAGACAAAATTGTTCGCTCTTTTATCAAACATTTATTTCCGGACATACCAGACTACAGGCTGGAACTAGACCGGGCACATAGGGCTTTGCAACCTCCACGCCAAGATGGCCTACCCAGAGACATTGTGGTTAAACCCCATTTCTTCAGAGTCAAAGAAGAAGTCATGCACAGAGCTAGAGAATCTGAAAATCTCTCCTTCCAGGGACATTCGATTCAAATTTTTGCGGACCTTTCCCCCTTCACGATTCAGAGACGGAGATCATTAAAGCCTCTTTTGAATATCCTATCGCAAAAATCGATCTCCTACAGATGGTCGTTCCCCTTTCGCCTCAACTTTGCCCACCTAAACAAGTCCTACAGCTTCACAAATTTCGGAGAGGGGGAACGTTTGCTGCTGCAACTGGGCCTTATATCTCACTCGCCAACATCTTCTGCTATGGATGCCAGAACACCTCAGTCCGCGAAGAGACCCCCACCCTCGAGCCCTATCCAACCCTTGTGGCACAAATTACATGCCAAGAGATCCAAAGATGGACACCCTCCTTAACGGAATGTCTGCTATCAACAGTACCTTCTCCTCCCCAGGATTCCCTGGTCAACCTTCTGGCAATGGGACGCTGACCTCCCAAGCCCCCGTTCTCCTTTGGCTGGCTTTTAGCCAGATCTTGTCTTGATGCTGAGACGTTTGCTTTTTGTTTTCTGTTGCTCCGGTTCTCTCAGGACTCCTACAAGTTTGCTTTTTTTTGTGGTTCTATTTTTTGCTTTTCTCTAAGGCGGTTTGGCCGGAGTGGCTGCACTTCGCCTCCACGAGTTTCTGAGTGGCATTTTCCCCCACTCAGAAACACCTTCTTAACCCCCTTACGGGGTTCCCGTTTTTGGGAAAACCCTTTTTTTTTGTAATTTTTTTTTCTCTAGGGGGTGGCAATCTGCCAACCCCCCTGTTAAGGTTCTTGGATTGTTATCTAATTACACTAAGAATGTCTGATCGCTTACATCATCTGTTTTACATTGTTATTAATATGTCTTGTCTCTCTTTCTCAGGGTCGATCCCCCCCAACTTTCTACCCTCCCCATCTCACCTACTCCCGGTGTCACTCAGAGGCCTAACTTTCTTGCTATTTCCCGGTTACCACAACATTCAGGCAGCGGAGGCTTGGATACGAGCACGAATCTGGGGGTCTCAGGTAGGCTCCTTCTTAGTGAAGCGCACATCCCCCCCTCTGATCCATGCACCCTGACACACATGTTCCTCCTTCCCAAATCTGTATAGCCACGCATAATGTACAGGGCATGAACTCCCCTGTCAAACGACGCAAATTATTTAATCATTATAAATCACAAAAAATTGCAGTTCTCCTATTGCAAGGAATTCACTTCCCAGCCTCATATAACCCCTCCTTTTTGCACGGTAACTACACGCAGTTTTTTCTTTCCAATGCTGAAAATAAGTCTAAGGGGGTAGCCATCTGTTTTGCAAAACACCTTAAATTTTCCCCCTCCGAAGTAATTAAAGATCAAGCGGGCAGGTTTCTACTGGTAAAAGGGACGATTGAGGGTTTATTATATTCCTTTATTTCTTACTATGCCCCAAACAAAGGCCAGGCTTCCTTTTTTCCACTATGATGTCCACTTTAGGCCCAAAACTCGAGGGGAAAATAATAATGGGAGGAGACACGAACCTCCCCTTTGACATTTCCCTAGACAAATCAGGGTCGGGACCCTCTCGCTCCAAAAAACCCCCAAAGCAAAGTACTAAAATAGCTTCTTCTCTGTATTCTCTGGGCCTGGTGGACATATGGAGAGAAATGAACCCTAGGTCCAAAGACTTTACCCATTATTCAGCCCCCCATCACCTCTACACCAGAATCGACCATATATTTATACAATCACAAAATATCCCCAGTGCTAAAAGAGCAGTTATCAGAGACTCCCCCATTTCTGACCACTCTTTGGTTCTCCTATACTGTACCTACAGCAATCTCCTAACCGGGGAAGCAAATTCATTTGGCGCCTCAATGAAGGGCTCCTTAGTGACCCAATACAATGCTTGATTATAGCTAAAGAGATTCAGGAATATTTTAGCTTAAATGACACGGGAGAAGTCTCTCCAGAAACGCTGTGGGCGGCCCATAAGGCGGTTCTCAGAGGGAAGATTATTCAAATCTCTTCCAACCTTAAAAAGGAACGCAAGGCTGACACTGATAATCTTCGTTTAAGGTTTCATTCCTTGTCTAGAGCACATAAGAAGAACCCCACTAGGGATTCGCTTGAGGCGCTTGAAAATGCCCGGACTTCTTTGAACCTGGCCCTCACCTCCGAAGCTGAGAAACATCTCCGGTGGTCAGGTGCACGCTTTTACCACCAGACTGACAAAATAGGTACTAAACTAGCCGCCAAATTATCCCCAAGACCTCGTTCAGCTGCCTTCCCCAAAATCCGCACTCTATCCGGCGTACTCTCTCAAAACCCTAAAAGTATAATGGAAACATTCCATAATTTTTACACTTCACTATACAAACAAGAACGATCAACACCTGACCATTCTATATCGGACTTCCTAAATAGCTTATCACTCCCCAAATTAGCGTCAGAACACTCAGACCTTCTGGAAGATCCTATTTCAGAAGCAGAGGTACTCAGGGTGATTAAACACCTGAAACAAAACTCAGCCCCGGGACCGGACGGCTTTTCCGCGGGTTATTACAAAAAATTCGGACCTATCTTAACACCGTATTTGACCAAATTTTTTAACTCCCTCAGGTCCGGCTCTCCCCTGGATAAAGCCCTCAATCTTGCCTTCATTTCGGTCATTCCAAAATCTGGCAAAGATACGACTATGGTCTCCAATTACCGTCCTATCTCCTTAATCAACAATGATCTAAAAATATTAACTAAAGTTCTTTCCAATCTGTTAGCTTCCTGCATAGCCGCCTATATCAACAAGGACCAAGTGGGCTTTATCCCGGGGAGACAGGGACCTGATCAGATCAGGAGAGCAATTAACATCATCTCTCTCCTAAAATCTCAATGGGATGGAGGCCCCCCGCAACACGGCTATTTGTTATCCATAGATTTGCAAAAGGCTTTTGACACGGTCACCTGGCCCTACTTATTCCATGTACGTTGAGGATTTGGTCAACGTTTCATGAACATCCTTAGAGCCCTGTACTCCGGCCCCACTGCACAGGTCAGACTACAGGGCTGCTACTCTGAGCCTATTACCATAGAAAGGGGTACTAGACAGGGGTGCCCGCTCTCCCCCCTTCTGTTTGCCATAGCCATGGAATCCTTGGCTATCGCAATTAGAACTCACCCTGACATCAAAGGGGTGGTATGTGGTAAAAGCGAGCACAAATGCACCCTTTTTGCCGATGATTTGTTGCTTTTCGTGACCTCCCCCCTAATCTCTACTCCTAATATCTTCGCTTTACTAGATAAGTTCGGGGAGATATCGGGACTGCGAGTCAATGTAGCCAAATCTTCTGCCCTGAACATTTCGGTCCCTCCTAATGTTCTAAGTAGCCTTCAAGACCACTTTCCGTTTTCCTGGAACGAGATCTCCCTTCCATATCTAGGGGTCAATCTTACAGCAAATGTAGCCTCTCTCTATTCTGCCAACTACCCTGCCACCTTTCGTAAATTGATTTCAGACCTATCCACTTGGGACAATCATAACTTATCTTGGCTAGGCCGTATTAACGCAGTCAAAATGACCCTCCTGCCCCGTATCCTTTACTTATTCAGATCTCTGCCCATTCCTATCCATAAATCGCAAGTTCACCTACTCCAATCCAAAATCATAAAATTCATCTGGGGAACGAGGGGAAGTCGCTGCGCACAACACGTTTTATTCTGCCCCAAATCACAAGGGGGTCTAGCTCTACCCAACATTTGGTGGTATTATCAGGCAGCCCAATTGGCCCAGATCTCCATTGTATACTCAAAGGGCCAGAAACCTGATTGGGTATCAATGGAACGACTTGCAGTCCCCCGTCACACAATTGACTTTTTACTCTGGTCCCCCTCTAAATTGAGACCACCCATTCTAGCCCCCACACTATCACACTCTCTTGCACTGTGTGACCGACTTTATAAAAATCCCTCCCTGATTTCCCCCCTTAAACCCCTGACACATATCTTTCATAACCCGGACTTCCCACCTGGAATGAACATTTTAGCGTTCAGTTGGTGGTTGAACAAAGGCTTACTCAGGATAGGGAACTATTTCTCCTCCTCAGGCCCACTCTCTTTGGCGTTCTGCACAAGTAAGCTTGAAATGCCCTCGGCTGAACGTTTTCGCTTTATGCAGATCCACAATTTCCTTCACTCCATTTGGCCAAATAAACCAGAACCCCCCTCAATAACTAACTATGAATCATGGTGTGCGGGTGCAGTGGATCAGAGAGGGGGGATCTCCACCATTTATGCATCACTTGCCTCTGCAGTGTCCAAGCCTCCATACGCCTTATCCTGGGAAAAAGACCTTGATTTCTCCTGGGATAGTGACCAATGGTTCTACTGCTTTCTTCGCTCATTCAGGGGTATCCTTAATGTTTCCCTCATGGAGGGCAGCATTAAGGTGCTCATGAGATGGTACAGGGTACCCTATCTTCTGGCTAAGATATATCCTGATGCTTCCCCGCTGTGCTTCCGGGACTGCAATCACACAGGGACTCTGCTCCACGTTTGGTGGACGTGTCCACGGATAAGGGGATTATGGAACAAAGTATTTTCAGTCATCCGCAAAATATCATCCGCCCAGATTCCTCAAATTCCAGAAATAGCCCTACTGAACCTGAAAGTAGATAAGGTCAATAAATATACCCAACAACTGATCTTCTACATTCTATTGGGCACCAAAATAACGATAGCCTCTTGCTGGAAAAAACACAGAGTCCCATTCACAGCGGTGAAGCATAAAATTTCCTGGATTATGGCACAAGAAAAGATAGTTAGTATTATCCAAGACAAAGTTAATACATTTGAGCTAACCTGGGAACCTTGGGCCAATTTCTGTCATATTTCATTACGCCCTGGCATTACCCATCCAGGGCAACAGGCTCTCTGAGTGACCCCGCTGCCATTCCTCATCAAGTGCGATAGTACTCCCTCCCCTTGCTTCTCATCCCATCTATCTTCCCTCCTACTTTTTCCCTTTAGTTCCCCTGACCCTCTGATTGTTCTCCTTTGTAAAATGCTATCCCCTGGCATTTCGTTATATTATTTGGGCACCTCCCTTTTACCCATCTTTGGATGGACAAGTTAATGCACTAAATACCCCAGGGTCCCTGGCTCTAGGGGCTGCACGTCTGTTCATATTTCTCCCTCTAAGAGGAATTCTTTGGTCATATGTTGGTTTTACCACCCGTATATAATCACTAACGGGACAGGACATTACTCTTTACTACATTTAGATTTTGAGACTGGGCTACCCTCTATGGGTAGGAATCGCCAGTAGGTGGGGGATCCGGGGGGGGAGTGGCCTCAAACCCGCAGTAAGTCTCCATATGGGGCGGGTGGTGGGCGTCTCTCCTGATCCCTGATCCCTTGCAGACATTGGATTTCAGTCTACCTTACTCTTTAACTTAACCCGGTCAATGAGTTTTACATGTCCCCTGTTGGTTTCTGGTTTGACAGACTACTCATTTGTTACTGTCCTAGCCCCAGAGACATATCTATCGTTCTTGTTTAATTTTATTTTATAATTTTTGATATACTTTACACTGTAACACAGCTTTTTGCCGGTAGGACCTTTTCTTTTACATCTTGCATTGAGAGGCTTCCCCTCGAATTAATTTGCTCCTTATGTATTTTCGTAACCTCCTACCATGTAATGCCTTATACAACAGTTCTGTAATAATTTTTTACCATCAATAAAAATTTATTGAAAGAGAGAACCTCTGGGGGAATCTAGGATGGAAAAGGACCTGGGGGTCCTAGTAGATGATAGGCTCAGCAATGGCATGCAATGTCAAGCTGCTGCTAACAAAGCAAACAGAATAATGGCATGCATTAAAAAGGGGATCAACTCCAGAGATAAAACGATAATTCTCCCACTCTACAAGACTCTGGTCCGGCCGCACCTGGAGTATGCTGTCCAGTTCTGGGCACCAGTCCTCAGGAAGGATGTACTGGAAATGGAGTGAGTACAAAGAAGGGCAACAAAGCTAATAAAGGGTCTGGAGGATCTTAGTTATGAGGAAAGGTTGTGAGCACTGAACTTATTCTCTCTGGAGAAGAGACGCTTGAGAGGGGGATATGATTTTGATATACAAATACCGTACTGGTGACCCTACAATAGAATTAAAACTTTTTCGAAGAAGAGAGTTTAACAAGACTTGCGGCCACTCATTAAAATTAAAAGAAAAGAGGTTTAACCTTAAACTACGTAGAGGGTTCTTTACTGTAAGAGCAGCAAGGATTTGGAATTCCCTTCCACAGGCGGTGGTCTCAGCGGGGAGCATCAATAGCTTCAAGAAACTATTAGATAAGCACCTGAATGACTGCAACATACAGGGATATATAATGTAATACTGACACATAATCACACACATAGGTTGGACTTGATGGACTTGTGTCTTTTTTCAACCTCACCTACTATGTAACTATGTAATGTACGCTTTGTGTGCCTGCAACCCCTTCCTCAAAACTCAAGTAGGTGAGAGGAAGGTGTTGCACCCCCAAAACACGTCCATTGATCCCCCATGATGGGAGATAGCACATGTTGACATTAGGTATGAGATCAGGAGGGAAATCCCCAGTTTGACTCCCAATTTGTGTGCATCCTCAAAATTTGGCTTTTACAGGGGTGACTTCACCCCATCTGATGAAAGCAATATCAAAACATTTTGGACACTATAATGTCTGATATTGGCTTCAGTTTTTCACTGTTGAACTTTGTAAGTTCCAAAGTTGTGTATGTTATGTTTTGAAATATGCCTGTTTATGTACCCTAAAAAAAGCTAAAAAAAAATGTATAAAAGCAAGAATTCGGGTTTTTAACAAAAATATGCTTTACAATGCACATGTGCAGGTAATAAACGGTTTTATATTCAACAATGTGTGGCTTCTTCTTTCAATGATCAATACCAGTTTTTGCGTTAAGTTGGTGTTTACAGTGACAATGGGTGTTATTTAATAATGAAAAAAACCCACTTGGCACTACAAGTGCACTAGGAGAACCTAGGAGACATCAATAATAAACCCAAGCAGTAAATGAAAATCAAGATTTTATCTGATAAAAGAGAACATTTATTACAAATTTGCTGGCAAAGCAATGGCCCCCTACCCGTAAAATATTCTACATATTTTTCTCGCACTTCACGGGTGCTTTGGGGGGGCAAGCCAGAACGGCCAGCTTCCAGGGCCGTCATTGTTTCCTGAAGTCCAGCCTCAGGTCCAACTGAGGCAACATAATTAGGATTATTGCGTTTCAAAAGGTTATGCAGGATGCAGCAACATAAAAATTATGTGATTTAGTTTGTACTCCACCATATTTATGGCTGTTTGAAATAGGCGGAACCGGCTGACCAGTATCCCAAATGCATTCTCCACTCTTCTGGCTCTGGCCAGCCGGTAATTAAAAACCCTATTCTCCAGGGTGAGGGTCCTCTGGGGGAATGGCCTCATCACGTGGTCACCCAGACCGAATGCCTCATCTGCGATGAAGACAAATGGCAGTCCTTCCACGTTCTCCTCCGGAGGTGGCAATCTCAAGCCACCACTCTCGAGATGTCGATAGAACTTGGTCCAGGCAAATACTCCACCATCCGACATCCGGCCATTTCTCTCCATGTCCACATACAGAAACTCATATGTCGCCAACACCACCGCCATCAACACAATACTATTAAACCCCTTGTAATTATAATAGTATGACCCCAAATGGGGTGGTGGATGATGTGGATGGGCTTCCCGTCGAAAGTCCCACCACTGGGCAAATTGGGAAGCCACAGTCTGCCATTCCTGTGGCGTTGAAGGAAACTGTGGAGTCAAACAAGAGAGAAAAAAAATAGTCATTTTGCACATAAACATTGCAAGCAGATTAGACACAAACATTCTTGGCCAACATCAGTATAACATTTATTTTAAGGTGTATTTAAAGGCAAAAATATAAGGTCCACTTATCAGATTCCTCACCCCCTCTGATGGCCCCTTGGAAATATTTTAGGGGGTGGGGTATGTTTTGGACAGGTAACCCTCTCCACTTCATTGACAGCTGAATGCATAAATAATGTGTGCTACTTTGGCCAGCCCCTCATTACTTACACTATTGGCAGCCCACTGAAAAGGTATGAAAGTATTCAGGCAGGCCCTTTTACTACATGCTTTGGTGAATTTATCCATAAATACGACCACAAAAGAGGTAGGTATAGTGTGTATGGGTTTGGCAAAGTTAGCAGATAGAGTATTGGTATCAGTTGACTTAGCGGTTGGGTTGGAGGGAGGGTTCCAAATAAGTTTGGGACCCAAAAAAAAAAAAAACCTCTTGCACTATGCATGAATTTAAGGCCACAGATAACATTTGTACACATTTTAGGGGGTGTTTAGGGTAAAGTACTACAATGGAGCTGACAAAATACGTTTTTAAGTGACTAGGCTAGGTGTGTATGGGCCCAGGATAGCATCCTGGGGAGATTAGTGAAGGCAAATATGCATGAAGGACAAAAAAAAACTAACTTTTAAAAATTCCAGCATGCATGAGGACAAAGGGAACATTCATAGCATATTCCAATCATGGTAATTAGGGAATGATGAAAGAAATACAATACATTAGCAAACATTAAATAAATACATAGAATGTGATGTTAAAGGAGAAATCTTACCTTAAATATAGTCCTTCTGCAGGACCTGAATGATGGCAGAACAGGTCTCTGGAATAATGATCCCAGAGTCTGTTGGGAGATGCCTGTCAAGAACTTCAGGTCCTGCAGGCTTCTCCCCGTCGCCAAGTACCGCAACGTGGTGACGAGCCATTGGCTC
Organism: Lithobates septentrionalis; assembly: GCA_037952835.1. NCBI lineage: Eukaryota > Metazoa > Chordata > Amphibia > Anura > Ranidae > Lithobates > Lithobates septentrionalis. The sequence continues at coordinate 5,379,793 of JBBDGP010000509.1, forward strand.
CAGAGTGATGGCTTGCCGCATGCCGGTATCCTGCCTGCTGATATAAGGGGACAGCAAAGCCAACAAACAGTGAAAAACGGGGTCTAGCCTCTGCTCCAGAGTGATGGCTTGCCACATGCCGGTATCCTGCCTGCTGATATAAGGGGACAGCAAAGCCAGCAAACAGTGAAAAACGGGGTCCATCATCCAAAGAAAATTCCTGAAATCAGGGTTATTCTCCTGGATCTCTCGCAGCAAAGGCATGTGAGAGAATTGGTCAATTCTTGGTCCATGAACTCCTCCTCGCCCTGTTCATGGACTGGGCATGTGTCAAAGCTAGAAGCCCAATACCAAGCCCCCTCACAGCACGAACTCTACGACGAGCACGTACCCGCAACATGGCTTCAAAATGGTTGGCTGGTCAGAAAGAACTAAACAAAATGCACTGAAGACAGCAAGGCCTGTAAAGAGCAAGCTGAAAATCAGTAATGAGTGGACAAGAGTGCACTGTTAAACAGATACGAACTGACTACACGCACTGAAAACCAGATACAAACCCACAAGCACAAACTGACCAGCAGTAATCTGAAAAAGCACAAGTATGAAAAGCGCAAATTGTCTCTCACCAAACTTCTACTAACACAAGATAAACACGAGATTAGCAGAAGGAGCCCAAAGGGTGGTGCACTGGCTATTGAACTTCCCTTTTCTAGTCCCGTGATACGTGTTGTACGTCACCGCGTTCATGGCGGTCAGAATTTGATGTGACCATGTGTAAAACCATCATAGCTTTTTCCGACAAGAATTCTGATCGTGTGTACGTGGCATTACAGTTATAAAAGCTCTGTTTAGTGTAGATACAGTGACTTGCCAGTCTCTTGCATCACGCGTAGGGTATTCCAGACTAGAAGTGTTCCGGACTGGAAGTGTTCCGGACTGTTTTTATTTGTATTTTTCCTGGCACGTGATTGGGTATTCTTTGCAAAGTGAAGGTTTAGCTCATTTACCAAGCTCTGGAGCAACTACACTTGCAGTGTGCACCTGCACTTTGCGAAGTGCACAGTCTATTTGCTTTTAGTAAACAACCCTAAAATGTAACATAAAAACATAACATGTAAAGGCCAGCCTGGGACATGAATAAACGTATATATTTTTCAAGACCTTGCGTTTGCTTGATCCTGCTAATAACAGACCACTTAAACAATTGCTAAATAAAGCAATACTTAATATTTACAACAGTACTTTATTAATTCCCCCAGATAACAGCGCATAGAGTAGAGAAGTGAAAAATGGAGTAGTGAAGTTTGCCTCTTTGGATGTGTCTGGTATGTCCAAAAAGTGGATAGGTTAAAACAAGCTCATAGCTGCAGAAGCAGCATCCCATCACTGGGCCTACTTTAATGTAAAATAAGAGATCAGGGCAGCCACCCATCCATTGGTTCCAGTTCAGAGCTGTTAAAATCTTAACTATCCCAACTAGAAAGCCAGGTACACAGCTGATTGAGCACACTCCTGTGCTTAGTTGGCTGGAGCAGTGGGCAGGGAGGCATTGGGAGTCTTCATATAAGGAACTTGTCACAAGGGATGGGTGAACAGTTCAACCCATGCATATATTCGGGCCGAATTTTGGTTGCTGGGACGTTCGGCGAACAACGAACAATATGCGGTGTTCGCTGCAAAATCGTAAGCCGCGGAACCCCGTTAAAGTCTATGGGACACTAACATGATAAACCAAAAGTGCTCATTTTAAAGGCTTATATGCAAGTTATTGCCATAAAAAGTGTTTGGGGACCCAGGTCCTGCCCCAGGGGACATGTATCAATTAAAGAAAAAAAAAGTTTTAAAAACGGACGTTTTTTCGGGAGCAGTGATTTTAATAAAGCTTAAAGTGAAACAATAAAAGTGTAATTTTCCTTTAAATTTCGTACCTGGGGGTGTCTATAGTATGCCTGTAAAGGGGCGCATGTTTCCCATGTTTAGAACAGTCTGACAGCAAAATGACATTTTAAAAGGAAAAAAAGTCATTTAAAACTACTCGTGGCTATTAATGAATTGCTGGTCCGACAATACACATAAAAGTTCATTGATAAAAACGGCATGGAAATTCCCCACAGGGGAACCCCGAATGAAAATTAAAAAAAAAAAAAAAAAAAGCGTGGCCTTATCCGAGCACGCAACCTGGCAGGCCGCAGGAAAAGAGGGGGGACGAGAGGGCACCCCCCCTCCTGAACCGTACCAGGCCACATGCCCTCAACATTGGGAGGGTGCTTTGGGGTAGCCCCCCAAAACACCTTGTCCCCATGTTGATGAGGACAAGGGCCTCATCCCCACAACCCTGGCCGGTGGTTGTGGGGGTCTGCGGGCGGGGGGCTTATCGTAATCTGGAAGCCCCCTTTAACAAGGGGACCCCCATATCCCGGCCCTCCCCCCTGTGTGAAATGGTAAGGGGGTACAAAAGTACTCCTACCATTTCATAAAAAAAACTGTCAAAAATGTTAAAAAATTACAAGAGACAGTTTTTGACAATTCCTTTATTTAATTAAAGCTGGTGCAGCCATAAGACCATACTCAAATCCCCATATTTTTGAAAATGTTTTTTTGAGAATGTTTAGGTGTTTTTAAACTAGCCTTGCTGGAGGTGAATGTCTTTTTGCATGTGTGCACTGTAATATTTTTCTTCTATTGTATGGTCTTATGGCTGCACCAGCTTTAATGAGAAGGTGTGCCCCCCAAATATTTTGTTTGTGTATTGTATGGATTCCGACCAAATCCTTTTGGGATAGGAGCACCCTGCTCCCTCATCAAGTACCTCTCATTAGTGTCCGCTTGTGTCATAGGTGGAGACCTCCATATTCTCCCATTTAGAAGAGTGTAGCTCTCATGGTTCAGAGAAGCAGGATCTCCCAAATCTATGGATAGTGTAGGACCCACTAATCATGGGGTACTTTGTCGCAGTAAGTGGGCTTAGCACCATGTAGCAATATGGTGTGACCAAATCCCCATATTTTTGAAAATGTTTTTAAACTAGCCTTGCTGGAGGTGAATGTCTTTTTGAATGTGTGCGAAGAAGGGAAGAAGACGCCACGGAGGAAGATGCCGGATGAGAACACAGGAGGAAGAAGAAGGAAGAAGAAGGAAGAAGAAGAAGAAGGAAGAAAGAAGAAGGAAGAAAGAAGAAAGAAGAAGAAACCAAGGGGAAGATAGAAGATTGAAGAGAGAAGATAGAAGAAGCATTTAAATAAAGGAATTGTCAAAAACTGTCTCGTCATTTTTAACATTTTTGACACTTTTTTTGTGAAATGGTAGGGGTACCATTTCACACAGGGGGGAGGGCCGGGATCTGGGGGTCCCCTTGTTAAAGGGGGCTTCCAGATTCCGATAAGCCCCCGGCCCGCAGACTCCCACAACCACCGGGCAAGGGTTGTGGGGGTGAGGCCCTTGTCCCCATCAACATGGGGACAAGGTGTTTTGGGGGCTACCCCAAAGCACCCTCCCAATGTTGAGGGCATGTGGCCTGGTACGGTTTAGGAGGGGGGGGCGCTCTTGTCCCCCCCTCTTTTCCTGCGGCCTGCCAGGTTGCGTGCTCGGAAAAGGGTCTGGTATGGATTTTTGGGGGGACCCCACGCCTTTTTTTAAAAAAAATTGGCGCGGGGTTCCCCTTAATACCCATACCAGAAATTCCTGGTATGGAATTTAGGGGGAAACCCACGTCATTTTTTTTTTATTTTTGGTTCGGGGTTCCCCTGTGGGGAATTCCCATGACGTTTTTATCAATGAACTTTTATGTGTATTGTCGGATCGGCAATTCATTAATAGCCGCAAGTAGTTTTAAATGACTTTTTCCTTTGAAATGTCATTTTGCTGTGTTCTAAACACGGGAAACATGCGCCCCTTTACAGGCATACTATAGACACCCCCCAGGTATGAAATTTAAAGGAATATTACACTTTTGTTTCACTTTAAGCATTATTAAAATCACTGCTCCCGAAAAAACATCAATTTTTAAAACTTTTTTTGCATTGATCCATGTCCCCTGGGGCAGGACCCAGGTCCCCAAACACTTGTATGACAATACCATGCATATAAGCCTTTAAAATTAGCACTTTTGATTTCTCCTATAGACTTTTAAAGGGTGTTCCGCGGCTTTCGAATTTGCCGCTAACACCCCAAATTGTTTGCTGTGCGGCGAACAGCCGATGTTCGAAGCTCATCCCTACTGGTGACCATACAAACCCCTGAGGAAGCCATTGTTTGGCGAAACATGTAGGGACATGATATGTATCAGTGACCGCTTCATAGATATGGATACTTTGGCCTGTATTGTTGTAATAAAATGTGTATTTAAGTAAAAATTGCACTCTTTTGCATGTGGCACCTCTAAAATCCCTAACAAAATGCCCTTTCTTTGAAGAGATATGCAATATGTTCTTGTTAAATTATGGCTCATATCAATGCCTGCTATTTTCTGCAGATACTACTTTAGCAGCATATTCATATAAATATCCAGTAACAAAAGGAGTTTTGCCCAGTAGCAATACAAAAGAAACGTATGTTGGAAAGTTTAACATAAAACCCGACACTATGTAGACAGAATTTTGCTTGTCACAGGTATATTGTAAGCACACTTAAGGAACAACCTGAACAATAGCTTGAATGTCTCAAAGCAGTCAGTGATCATTTTACTAATGCCTAGGTAGCCATCATCAGACTGCACAACAAAATAAACTGCTCAATGCTTGTGTATAGAGCTATTCTGCTCAACATATCTTTTAGCAACACTGCTTGGGGGTCACTCAAAGGAAATCTGTACATTGGCCAGAAGAAACAGAGAAATGCCAAGCATATGTAGGATGCCCTGCTATCAAAAACTCTGCTATCCCTGAAATAACTCAATTGCATTGTGCAGCCTCAAATTCTGTTCCTACCTAATACTATCCCTGGGCTGTATACTCAACCTGAAGATAAGTGAGCAGGATCTTATGCTGGCCATACATGGGTCTGAAAATCAAGCCATGGGCGACCCTGATGGCACCACCCAGTTTGGCATACTCTGATTTGAAGACTGAAAGAACCAGGTGGAAAATTCTTAGCCAAAAAGTGACTGCAACCAATCAGATGCAGTCACTGTTCAGATATTTGAACAGCCAAGAGAGCAACGGCTATCAGAATACAATAGCTGAAAGATGAATTTCCTTCATCCACCCTGTTTAGCATGGATAGGGGGATCCACAGATTTCTGAAATATTACTGTGTGAGGCTAGCTGTCAGGATTTAGCAGCAGAGATGACCAGATCTGCGTAACTATACAAGAAACTCAAACCAGACTATATATGCTTAAGTGAGTTTTATTTACAGTGATACAAAATCCATACGAACCCCAGCACGTAGCAAACATAAAAATACAAGTAAACCAAAAGAACCCAGTGATAGAATACCTGACTAATAAACCTAACAAACAAGCCTAAGCTAACAACTAACTACCTTTATATAAAATATTTACAAAATGAGAAACACAAAAAGGGAAAACTGCAGGTGCAAAGAGTGAATGGGAAGGGAAAACAACAACTGGAACCAGAAATGAGGGAGAGCAGGTACAGGGCAGCAGGATACAGGGTACAGCAAACAGGACACAAACAGGATAAATGGCAACATGCTATGGCAGCAGCAAAACTCTGAAGGCACCAAATGGGGCTGAATAAAGTACTCTTCTAGCAACAGGTGGATACTGATTACTGGAGACTGCTGGCTGCTGGGAGACAACCGTTGGTGCACATTGGAACTGCAGCCTCCGGCTCAGGGAAGCATAGTGCCATCACCAGGTGATTCAGATTGTAATACTAGCATTGCTCAGGATTCTTTATAAAGTATGATGATAAATAGAGATGAGCCAAACACACCCCAGTTCGGTTTGCACCAGTACTCCCGAATAGAAAAAAAGTTCTGATCCAAACGGCAAACCCTATTAAAGTCTATGGGACCCAAACTTGATAAATCAAAAGTCCCCCTTTTTGAAGGCTTATATGCAAGTTATTGGCCAAAAAAAGGGTATGGGGGTCCAGGTACTGCCCTGGGGGCATGTATCAATGAAATTGTTTTTGCACCGGCCGGTGATGTCACAAGTGTGCTGGTGCCACCAGGTGACATTGTCAGGGGGCTCCGCCCCTTACCTATATAGGAAGCCAGGCATTTTGGCTGTCTGCCTCTGTTGACGGCAGAGCATTTTTTTTTTCTTTTGGATCCAGCTATGGTGGTGGCGGCGGCAATTGATGATTTATATCGGGGGACACTGTTTTTTTTATTTTTAATAAAGGAATTGTCAAAAAGCTGAGTTAGACTTACCGGTAACTCATTTTCTGAGAGTCTTCCAGGACAGCCCATGAGACCTTGGGCTCCTCCTACCAGGACAGAAAACACGTTACCCCCACCAGATAAAAGGACAGTCCTCCAGGCCCATGTCAGTCTTCTCAAGAACCATAGGACCCTGCAAAACATATGCATAATACACATAACTTCAGACAGAACCGGGTGGGAATCCGGCTGTCCTGGAAGACTCACAGAAAAGGAGTTACCGGTAAGTCTAACTCAGCTTTTCTCCAAGCGTCTTCCAGGACAGCCCATGAGACGATGAGCCAGAACTTACCAGTCTAGGGAGGGACAACTGCCTGAAGGACCTTACGACCAAACGCCTGCTCCTGAGCTGATAGGAGATCCAGGCGATAATGTTTAACGAAGGTCGAGTAACTGGACCATGTGGCAGCCCTGCAAATTTGTTCCGGTGAGGCACCAGCCCCCTCAGCCCAAGACATAGACAAGGCTCTAGTTGAGTGCGCAGTAACAAAAAGGTGTAGGAACCTCCCTAATTTTGTAAGCTTCAGAGATGGCTTGCTTTATCCATCTAGCCAATGTGGCTTTAGATGCACTATTCCCCCTGTGAACTCCAGAAAAGAGGACAAATAAGGCATCAGTTTTCCTAAAGGTCTTGGTGACTTCAAGATAGACTAAGAGAATCCTTTTTACATCTAGAAAACTACATTTTCTTTCTAGGTCGCCTTGTGGCGAACTACAAAAGGTTGGCAGTACAATGTCCTGAGATTGGTGGAATGTACTTGCCACCTTGGGCAAAAAACCTGGATCTGTTGGCAAAACAACTCGATCCTCAAAAATTGTGAGGAAGGGCTCCCTTACTGATAGGGCCTGCAACTCACTTACCCTACGAGCTGAGGTAACAGCTATAAGGAACACAGTCTTTAATGTAAGTAACTTAACTGAAATACTTCCCAGAGGCTCAAATGGAAATTCTACCAGAGTTTGAAGTACTAGGGACAGATCCCAAGTTGGACAACTTCTCACCACTACTGGTCTGGTCTTAGGAGATAGATTTGAAAAATCTGGCTATAGTGGGATTTTCCAGGAGAGAAAACTGGAGGAACACACTAAGAGCTGCCGCCTGTACCTTTAAGGTACTAACAGAAAGACCTTTGTCGACACCCTCTTGGAAAAATTCCAAAATAGACGGAATATCATAAGTTAATCTTTCATTTTCAGATAACCATGAGTTAAACTTTCCCAAACTTTGGAATATATGGCTCTAGTAATAGGCTTCCTACAATTAACAAGAGTCTTGACTACCTTGTCAGAGAACCCCTGGGCGCTCAGTATCTTTTCTTCAGATACCAGGCCGTCAAGTTTAAGGAAACCACCTGCGGGTGTGATACTGGACCCTGCAATAATAAGTCTTCTCTTTTCGGAAGACTCCACGGAGTCTCCGAAACCAGAGATAGTAGCAGGGAAAACCATGGCCTCTTGGGCCAAAATGGGGCAATTAGAATGAGATCCGTCTCCTCTAGCAAAAACTTCTGGAGGACTTCTGGAATCAGTCTGATTGGCAGGAAGGCATAGCATAGGCCTGGAGGCCACAGGTTTGCCAGAGCATCGATCCCCAAGGCTTGGTCTGCCGGGTTCATGGAAAAGAATACCTCTGTCTTGCGGTTGTTTCTGTTTGCGAACAAATCTGCTACGGGATAACCCCATCTCCTGGTGAGGTCTGCAAAGACTTCGGGATGAAGGGACCAGTTGTCTGGGTCTATCCTGTGACGGCTGAGATAATCTGCCAGCAATTGTTTGTCCCCTTCAGGTGTACAGCCGAAATAGAAGCTAGGATTCCCCTCTGCCCATGAAAGGATCTCCTGGGCAATGGACTGACGCATCTGGCTTCTCGTGCCTCCCTGCTTGTTGATATACGCGACTGTTGCAATATTGTCTGATAGAATTTAGAGGTTGTGACCTTTGATCTCCATCTGAAAAGACTGCAGGGCTCTCTGGACTGCAAGCAGCTCTTTGATTGGATGAGGCCCTTGCCTCCCTCGAGGACCACTCTCACTGTGCTACTGAATTGCTGAGGTGGACCCCCCATCCCCAGGAACTCGCATCCGTGGTAATTCTTCAGGATATGGGAACGGACCATGGGAGACCTCCTGCTAGGTGCTTGCCAGCTTTCCACCACCACAGGTTTTTTTTTATCCTGGCGGGAAGCCGGATCCTTGACTCCAGGGACATCCCCGTCCCAGTTTCTTAATAGAAACCTTTGTAACGGACGCTGATGGAGTCTCGCCCATGGTACCGTGGGAAAACATGAGGTCATAAGACCCACTGCCCTCGACACCTGTCTCAGAGAGACTGACTGGTTGGTCTGCAATACTGAGATAGTCTGGAACACTTTGGTAATCTTCTCCTGAGGAAGAAAAACTCTTTGGTTCACTGAGCAAAAATCGTAACCCAGATAAGTTACTTTCTGGGCCGGAATCAAGGACGATTTTTCTTTATCAGCCAGGCTAGGAACTGTAAGAAGTCCTGTACAGCCTGGAGATCCTCCAACAGCCTCTGGTATGATTTTGCCACTATCAGGAGGTCGTCCAAGTAAGGGATAACAGTTATCGCCTTTAACCTAAGTGGAGTCAGCGCTTCCCCCAACACCTTTGTAAAGATGCGTGGGGCTGAGGAAAGACCGAAAGGGAGGGCTTGAAATTGAAAATGTCGGGTCCCCATACTCGTCTTCACTGCCAAACTCAAAAACTTTTGGAAGGCTGGATGGATAGGAATGTGAAGATAGGCATCCCTCAAGTCCAAGCAGTTTGGGTATAGTAGGTTTTAGATTTTAAAAACCGTCCCCATACGGAAATGCTTGTGTCTGATGGACTTGTTTAAGGTCCGGAGATTCAGGATAAGTCGAAACTTTCCCTACGGCTTTTTGACCACAAATACATGGGAATAGAATCCCTTGCTCCGCTCTGACTGTGGAACAGGAATCAGGACTTTCTCGATCTTGTGGAGGAAAGGTCACCAACAATCGGTCTGATGGTTGGTGAACAAACTCCAGCCTGTACCCGTTGGTAACTAGGTCCAGGATGAAGGGGCTTGAAGTGACTGCTGTGGGATGAAGGCCCTCAATCTTCCTCCCACCGGGGAACACAAGTCACTATGGCTTGGCGGGCTGTTGAGGAGGGTTAAACAGCACTCCCCTTTGCCTCTGCCTTTGTGTCCAGTGCAGTGTTTTTTTGGCCTGCTGTCCTTTTCTCTAGGACTCTGTTGCCTGCCTTGGTCACGAAAATTTTTTTCTGGCTGTCGGGTTTCTCTTTTTCTCTGGAAATGCCTTTTTCTTATCAGCCATGCGTTCCAGAGCCTCCTGCAGTCCTGGGCCAACTAAATGATTGCCTGTTAAGGGAAACCCACAAAGGCGTAATTTGAAGGCTGGGTCCCCTGACCAGGTTTTAAGCCAGATGCTTCTCCTGGCCGAGCTCACTAAAGCCAAAGTCCTGGCCGACATTCTTACCGACTCTGCGGAAGAATCTGCCAAAAAACCTACAGCCTGAAAGATGAGAGGAAAGGACTTCAAAATCTGCTCTCTCAAGGTACCCGCTGACAGGTGTGACTGAATCTGAGTCAACCAAACCTCCAGATTTCTGGCCACACAAGTGGAGGCTAGAGCTGGTTTCAGGTTCCCAACCGCTGAGTCCCAGGCTCTGTGGAGAAGGATATCCCCCCTCTTGTCCATCGGATCCTTTTTTTTTTTTTTTCACAATAGAAGTCCATCGGATCCTTAAGCATGCCCATATCATCGAACGCTAGGTCTGAATTTTTTGAAACCTTTGAAAGAGGTGCATCCAGCTGCGCAGTGTCCTCATCAAAAGGGAACCTTCTTTTTAGGTTACTAGAGAAGAATAGTTTTCTCTCCGGGTTATCCCATTCCAGTTTAACAGTATCAACCAATGAACTATGGACTGGAAAAACTCTAGGTTTTTTCTTATGCAATCCCTTATACACAAGATCGTGTTTGGATAACTGAACCTCCTCCTCTTTCAATTCAAGGGTGGTATAGATAGCCTTTAACAAGTCATCCACATCCTCTACAGATAACCTAAATCTCGAGCCTCGAGTGGATTCTCTATCCCTGGGCTCTATATCTATATCAGCCTCAGAGTCTTCTAAAAGAACTAAAGGTAGACGCAAGCTCGTCCCTAACAGAGGTTAGCATTTTCTGACAAGAGGCAACCGGGTCATCCTTTACAAGGCCATCTATACAGCTGCGACAAACGGCTTTGCTCCATGAGGAGCTCAATTTGTTTGCGCACACCGCACATTTCTTTTTAGGTGGCTGCGCTTGAGTCTTGTCTTGGGTCTTGGTCTGTAAGACAAAAAGATAAGTGACCCATAATGAGACTCACAGCCACCTCGCCATTCCGAACCACCATGTGCAGGAGGGAGGAAATGTGTCCCCTTAACCCACTACTACAGAGAGGGGAGGGGGAGGGAATACTCACAGGGAGAGCAAGATAGTGACATAACATAACACTTCAGGCTTACCTGTGAGGTGCTGGTGTTGGGTGCATCGACTGCCTGTGTAGAAACTGCAGATTGATCCATCTTGCCTCTTTCTGGCTTTCCACAGCCTGGCTGCTTTTACCAGAAGACACCAGTGGCCAGTGTCTCCTGTTCGCGCCGTTTAAGGAGACTGGAAACGGCGTCTCCGGCGCCCGGCGATGACGTCATATGCCCCGGAAGTGACCTGCTCTCAGTACTTCCTGTGGTCCAGCTTGGAGCGCAGAAGCCCCGCCCCCTACTCGAGAGCCGCAGCTTCCTGCTTCTCCTCACACAACTAGCCACGCTGCCTGTGAGGAGAGGATACCGCTGCTTTCATAAGAAAAGCGCTTATGGGAGATGACACCATGCCGGTCCTAGCCCTCTCCAGGCACTGAGACACAGGAGACCGCAGCACAGCCAACCTCTCCAGCGGAGTGCTGCTACTGGCAGAGGAGAGGTTAGTGAAATGCCCCAAATAGCCCTATAGAACCCCTGCTCGTGAGATCTAGGGACCAGGTTCCAGGAACATGTTACCCCCCCATCCGGAGGAAACACAAATAACTGACATGGGCCTGGAGGACTGCCCTTTTATCTGGTGAGGGTAATGTGTTTCCTGTCCTGGTAGGAGGAGCCCAACTTTTTTGGTAATTGGGTAGGGTTACCCCCTAGTCATTCACATAGCGGGGGGAAGGATCTGGGGGCCCTCTTGTTAAAGTGTTAAAGGGGGCTTCCAGATGCCGATAAGCTCTTTGCCTGCAGACCTCCACAACCATCGCCCAGGGACTTTGGGGATGAGGCCCTTGTCCCCATAAACATGCGGACAAGGTGCTTTGGGGTGGGGGACAGAACAGCCCCTGCCCCAAAGCACCCACCCCCTCATGTTGAAGACATGTGGCCTGAAATGGTTCAGGGGGGCGCTGCCTCAGCCCCCCCAGTTCCTGGCCTACCAGGCTGCATGCTTGGATAAGGGTCTGGTATGGATTTTGGGGGGACCCCACGCCATTTTTTTTTACATTGTAGCACAGTGCTCCCCTTAAAATCCATACTAGACCCAAAGGGCCTACTATTGATTGGTGGGGACCCCACGCCTTTTTTTCCCACTTTTTTTATTGCCGGCAATGTTTTTTCTTTAACATACAATATGCCAATTGAAAACTAGCATTAGCAGCGCTTCAGAATTCCAATAAACAAAAGTCCATGAATCAAATGAATCTGAAAAATTAAGAAACAATCAACACAGTCCTTCCATATGTGACCTAAGCGGCATATATTCTTAACAGTCATCCATCACCACACCTTGTGCATTATCCCCCTATGGTAATGGATAAAAAAGATAAATACATGCACGTCTTAATCATTCCTGGAGCTACAAGATCCGTGCTTCCATCGGACGTATTGCTATAAACAATGGTAGCGCCCGGCTTCACTCACAGCCTGAGAGTCACACTCTGATGACGTCACCCGCACACGACGACCCACACCGGCATTGGGTCACATACGGAAGGACTGTGTTGATCGTTTCTGAATATACAGATTTATTTGATTCATGGACTTTCGTTTATTGGAAATTTGAAGCCCTGCTAATGCTAGTTTTCAATTAGTATGTTGCATTTTTTATCTGTTTATAGTAGCTGCTACAATTTTATACATCTTTAAATTTTACCATAAGCACTGGGAGTGGGTTATTCTGGTTACTTTGGTACACTTACTTCTCCACATTCTTTCTGAATGTTTTGTTAAGGACGCCACTCCTTAATAACTAGCTGTTCAAAGCTAGTTCACTTTGCAAAGAATACCCAATCCCATGCAATGAAAAGAAAGAAAAAAAAAACAGTATCTTTGCACATGATTGGATGATTCCCACATTCACTGAGCTAAGGGAAATTGCCCATGTAAAGTGCAAATTCCTTGAAAATGTAACAATGTATTTGCCCACGTGCACACTTTAATGTTTACGTTTTAAAGCAGTCCACTTTTTGTGTTTATCTTTTTTGCTCAGATATGTTACACTGATGGGGATGATTGGGAAGCAATTGCCTAAAGTTAACAGAGTTAAATTATCTAACATTTTGCTAACTTCCATTGTGTACCAGTATGTATTGTAGCTTGAAGTAATTAGTCACAGTCAACTGCACTTGTTATGTAATGTTGAAGAAGGTTTCACTTTTCATCCAAATAACTTCTTTAGCTCTAACGGCAGTATGTAAAAGAACAGCGAGATTCCCTGCTGTGTAAACCTGCCAACTCTGCAACCAGTATGCTTCTCTACCAGCAGTTTAAGCTGTCATATGGTGCTTAGTGAATCTGCCTCCCTAAAAGAGGTGTGATCAATACGCTTAGTATTCACAAAGAGCTCTGTATTATTTTTAAATATTCATACATACATCAGTCTTCCTACTCCACTTTGCAAGATTCTGTTGCACAAAAATATAAAACATTTTCATAATATATATTATAAATTCTATGTACTGTATGCATTTCAGGAAAAACTGATACTGTATATATATATATTTTTAATTTTCATACTGAAGACACATCTTTTAAGAAAATCCTGAGATCATTTCAATGCATATACTGTATATTATAGATATCATACTTGTGGCCATTGTAGTTAATTTCAATACAAAAAAAGTTGATAATTATTTCTGTTCAGATGAGAATGACATTTTAGAATTGGTAACTTCTAAAAAAAAAAAAAAGCAAAAAAAGGTGGCGCTTCCGTGGGGACTCCAGGATGGCCGCTTAAGCCTGAAGCTCCGCACCACCCCGGCCTAATGGCACACCCAGCGACTGCCTGCGATGGCATCTGACCACTCCATCATCTGGAGGAAACCCCTGGGAGCCAGTACATGTCCAGGAGCTCGGCCAGAAGGGACCTAAGGTCCCGATTTAGCACTATCCCAGAGCCGCTCGTTTCGAAGATGGTGGCTGCGGCACAGACATGTGCTGACATGGAGGAGGAACTCACCGAGCACTCAACTCTGGACCCCCTGCAGACACCCCCGGGTCCATATGTGAGTATCCTCCACACTGTGCCACCCTCCCCAGAATCGCTCATAGGCCACACAATGGAGGATTACATGCTTTTACCTATGGGGTCTGCTGAGGTCTACCCGGCCTCCCCACACCAGCCTGGGCATGTTACCTCAGACACCCTCATAAAACACTGCTGATCTATTCAATAAACTATTGGAAGTACTGAACAGGGGCCTGACCACCACAGCAGCCAAAATCACAAGCGACATCAAGGCTGATTTTCAGAACCTAGGAGACAGGATGGAGGCCATTGAACACAAGCTTGACACCACAGTAGCCAGGATCAATCAAAACTCCAATCACATTCATGTACTACAGGAACAGCTGGACATAGCTATCCAGGATTAATGATCTCGAAAACAGATCAAGAAGATATAATTTCAGAATAAGGGGACTCCCGAAGTCTATCACAGATGTCACAGCAGCAGTCCAGGACTTCATTGAGGGCCTCATCCCTGACATTCAGCTGCATAAGCTGGAATTGGATAGAGCACACTGAGCTTTGGGCCCTCCGAGAAAGGATAGTACCCCTAAGGATGTAGTGGTGAAGCCACATTTCTACACAGTGAAGGAGGAGATCATGAAAAGGTCAATACGCAACCACCACTTCTCTGCCAAAATCATCCAGTCCAGATCTTTGTGGACATTTCTCCCGCACCCATTTAAAGGAGGCCATCCCTGAAATCAAGTACTGGTGGGCCTTCCCATTTGCTCTCAAGTTTGCATTCAAATCCAAATCCTACTCCTTCTCCAGTTTCCAGGAAGAGAAGTGAGAAGCTTCTGCTGGGACTGAGATTAATCACACTGGGCCCTCCAACGAACTCCCAATCGGGGGCCACAAAGTGTCAAACACCATCCAGCCCCATTTCTCCGGTGTGGAACAAATCCAACTTCAAGTGACCCAAGGAAGGCAGACCTTCCTGACTTAATCTCCCTGGTGGTATGATTATGTCAGATTTTTGATGCTGAAAGCGGTACACTGTTTTGCATAAAAATTTGGCGTTTTATATTGTAGGTCTGTAATTCTTAGGAATAACTTACTTAAATCTGTCCAAACAAGAGTCTAGTAGACATCCCGGGTATGATAAAGTTTGAAACATGAAATCATAAATTATAATATAATAAATAACTATAAATAATTATAACAAATATAATAATAAAATGTATTTAATAATGTAATCAAATCAAAAACACTGAAATTTGTTCTGTTGCAGAATTATAGCTGTCATTACTTTCAGTGTTTGATGACGAACTTCCCCACAAATCACTATCACTCAATTCTGCAAGTGATTCTAATTTACTATCACTGTTTTCTAGCTGGTCTAGAACCACTTTTGACTTAAAGGGTCACTTTTTGGTTACTATGGACATTCTCAAGTTTCCAGGCAGAAAGAAAAGTATATATAATATAAAACTGCATGCAGGGCACTGGACAAAGCATTAGGGACAAAAGAGATGTGAAATAATTTGATACAGTAATGTAATCTGTAAGATTACAGTGTACTGTATGTGTATTGTGTTTTTCACTTTTTGAATTTGGAGCCCGGCACTGTGATAGATCGAGCGGAGGACACAGCCCACACACACAGCAGGGAGACATCGCAGGATCCTGGGGACAAGGTAAGTAACTTTGCTTGGATCCTGCGATGCAATCCCGAGTGCGGGGTTACCGCTTTTGGTAATGAAAATTCACCCTGAGCCACACTCCGGATTACCGCCAGGGAGGTTAAGAGAGGACAAAGTGGACGCACACCCTCTTCTGGTCTTAACAAGACATTGGAATTTTCTCCGTTCAACCATGAACTTTACCAAGACACCTTCATGTTGGCTTGCATAGTCTTTGACTTGTTTGAACAGTTTCTAGCAACATCCAGACGTTGCTGTGGATAAAAGACTCCCCAGATAGCTGTCTAGAACCCAGCTATGACTTTGAAGTTTTGGGACTGTAGTGCACTAGATGAATTCTCATTCCTTGTGGTCTATACACACTACACAGCGATCGTTTTTTTTAAATTTCTAGTCAGTGCCACTGACCTCAACACCGCTCCCTCTATCCACTCCCTACCCCTCATTCCCCTAACTCCCCGCCCTCTACCTCTCCCACCCTTTTAATCCCCATACCCTTCCCCCACACCTATTTCTATCCTGGGTCACTTAAGGTTTATCTTCCGCATTAGACAAGTTGCAGTCATATTTTTTTTTTATTTATTGTTTATTTCAGTTTTATATAACATACAAAGATAAAAAACAAACAACAACAAAAAAAAACACAGGACTGTGAATTCTCAAGTGCATGGTATAGTTTAACATCTACTTTCTATCTTTGTTTCAGTTACACATATGTGCTATACCATACCATACAGCAGGGGTCTCCAAACCCCGGCCTGCGGGCCACAGCCGACCCGCGGGTGTGGTTTGTCTGGCCCCCAGCTTGCCTAGACTCTGCCAACACAGCACTGCTGATCTGTTGGCTTTTAAAAGCAGCTACTGTTGTCGGCAGAATATGTCTGGCAGGTCCAGGACAAAAAGCCGCTCCCTGCACACCCTCCCATGCTGCCAGAGGATTGGCTGCTGTGCTGACCTGAGGATTGGCTGCTAGGAGGTAACATCATCAGTGCAGCACCTCCCGACTTCCTGCCCGTTGTTTGCATTAGGAATCCTTCCAACTTACAGCCTGCTTGGGTAGCAGTGGGCGGGAGTTGGGAGGTGCAGGAGAGCTGAAGTTGGCTCCTACATCCTACAGTGAAGAAGTCGGCTTGTACAGGCAAGCGTCAAATGGGCATAAATATACACACATACATCAGCTGGGGGCACTGATAATGGGGACATCTATGCTGGGGACACTGATAATGGGGACATCTATGCTGGGGACACCTATGCTGGGGTCACTGATAATAGGGAAAACTCTGCTGGGGACACTGATAATGTGGAAAACTCTGCTGGGGAGACTGATATGGGAGACTCTGATGGGGACACAAACGTGCAAAAATACTTGTAACATCTACAATGTAGTCCTTGTGTTGGAAAGTTTGGAGACCTCTGCCATACAGTATAACAGACGTAAAACTTTAAAGAAAATGAAACGTTTAAGAACAGTAGAAATGGGGACACTGATAATGGGGAAATCTATGCCGGAGACGCTGATAAGGGAGAAAACTCGGCTGGGGACACTGATAAGGGAGAAAACTCGGCTGGGGACACTGATAAGGGAGAAAACTCGGCTGGGGACACTGATAAGGGAAAAAACTCGGCTGGGGACACTGATAAAGGGGAAACTGATAATGGGAGACTGATGGGGACACAGATATGGGGGACATTGATATTGGGGAGACTCTGATGGGGACACAAACGCGCAGAAGTTTCTAAAGAACCTAGGTAACGAACCATCAAAGCAGTCAGATGTTCCATCCTTCGTATATCTGTCACTGTAGCTAGCAATTGTGAAAAAGTAGGGGAAGATGTGGACAGCCTACATTTAGGTATGACCCATTTTGCAGCCAATAAAATAAAAGACATTAATCTCCCTGAAGCTTTAGAAATACCCGATAAAGGAAGACCCAATAGGTAATGCATAGGGTTCAGAGGTATGGGGGGTGTTCAATAGGTTTTGCAAAAGATCATGAATTTGGCCCCAAAACAAACTGATAATGGGGCATTCCCATAATATAAGAAAGTGGGTGCCTATGGCTCCAAGACATCTCCAGCATAACCTTGAGGCTTCTAGATTGCGAGTGTGCAGGATGTCTGGAGTTCTATGCCAGAAAAGAAGAATCTTAAATGCGGTTTCTTTCTGCACTACACAGCGCGAGGTTCTGATGTAGATTCCCATATTTACCCCCAATCTTTTAAAGAGATAGGTTGCTGTAAAATATGGTACAATTTTCTCATATATTTGTGGGTGGAATCAGTAAGAGGGGTGGCTTTGTGTAGAATTTTATATACAGACAATATTAATTGGGGTTCATATGGACCATTAGCACAAAAGAGTTCAAAGGTGGTGGGTTTCTCCAAAGATAATGAGGGAGATTCAATAAAGAAATAGTGTTTAAATTGCAAATAGGAGTATAGAAGTGTTTTAGGAATGTTTCGCTTGGAGATCTGAAAAAGCCATTAGTCTACGTGTCACTGGATTAACGAGGTGCCGTAGTTGAAAAACCCCTGCCTGCGTCCAAGGTAGCATACGCTCATAGGATAAGCTGTCGGGAATATCTGGGATAAATAGCATGGTGGAGAATGGAGGACAGAGGGAGGAAAAGGAAAACCGCTCTGAGCATCTCTTCCATATGGATAACGTAAATAAATCATAGTAAAAAACGCAATGAGCGGGGTCCTGATGACCAGTATCATTGGTCAATTCAAGCAACAGGTTACCGGCTCACCTAATAGGGTGGTGTTCCTTGTCAGAACAGGAGAAGTAGTCAAAATAAAAAGGGGGGCGGGAATAGGACCCAAGGTGTCCTTACCTTCAGTGAAGGAAAAGGAACAAACTGCGGTTTAACCTGATAAAACTTTATTAGAAAATTAGTAGAAAAACATTTTAATAATTGAAAAGGAAAGCATAAACAATAGGAGATTGCATAAGATAAAAACTGACAACTTTGTCACTTAAAAACGCATGCCCATGAGCTCAGCCATATCCCAGTCATCCACACGTGTCAATCATCTCAAGTCATTAAGTGTGACTTAATATATAATGCTTACATGTGTTTAGGCGAGGTGAGTTCCAGGAAACCTTGGTAGCACAGGTCGGTACCCGTATTGTGCTTAACCATGGACCTCCAGACTCCCTATATGCCTATAGAGCTGCTGTATTAAATCTTTACAATGTTGAAGAAAGCATTGGTTATCTCAGACAAATAAATGCAATTCTGGCTAGAAAGTATCCCTGATAGTTAGTGAACAAGACAGGTTTGATTTCTGGATGTAGCACTGTCAATCATAGAGATAATAAAAAAAGATGCAGCACGCTGTGATGCAAGTATGCGACTTGAGTCAAGGAGAAACAATAGATCCACAACAAGCCTGTTAGTCATTCAGCACCATGTTTCCATGAAACATTAAAGATAGCACCACATATAGTTTGGATAGGAAAATATAGTCAGCTAAGATAGCCTAAACTCAGCTGACTATATTTTCCTATCCAAGCTATATGCGGTGCTATCTTAGAGCCTTAGAGCCTAAAAAAAAATAAAAATAAAAATAAAATATAAAAATATATGTTCAGGCTGCGATTGCTTGCTGGATATACCAGTTGAAAAGAGACTCACTGTTTAGACAATATTAGATTGGTCCTCAATTACAGCGACAAGGTGATGAATCCAGAGTCCTTTGCAGGGGTCCACAGATGTGCAGGATGCAAATCTCTGTATTCCAAGTCAAGGTGACACGCACAGGATGTTATCCACTTAAAACCAGCATGGGGCCGCCTGGCCATTTACTTCCAGTTTTGTTGGTTGTTTGTGGATTTCCAGTTTGCAGAGATAGGATGAGGGCTAAAGAGTGATGAAAAGTCCAAGTTGGCTATCGGCAGAGGGCATGTGTAAACACACACACCGACATGTTTCACCCACTTCTGACATGGGTTTCTTCAGGGTGAAGTGTTTGCATGGACAGAATCCTTTTGTAGGCAGAGTGACTCTCAGTGAATTACTTCCTGTTACATTACTTCCTGCCTAGACATGGTCATGTTAACCCCATAGGGGAATTCAGACTGCTGTAAGGAAAAAGTGCTTTTACACCACTGCCATCTTGTCTCAGTATATGACTATTGCAGTTCATAGTATATAATCATTGATGTATAAGGTAAAATCATCATTCACAAGTTCATATTATATGCTTTTAATCACATCTATTAAATTTAATAGTAAGCAAAAAACGGGGGGTGAGATAAAAGAACCATAACACTCTGTAATTTAAGTATAATTTGTAGCAGACTGAGGGTTAGGTCCATACAAGTCTGCATATGATTAGTGACACCTGCTGACACCAATCAATAGTGGGTGTGTTCCTCACCTTTAACGGTGATGGTACCTGAGTTATCAGGATATTTTCTGGATTGGTGTATATTGTGAGTCTTTTTTTCATTAAATAGTATTTAAATTCACACTGACTCCTGCCTGTTCCCTACTCATGAATTCACTTTCTCTCCTCCTTTTTGTTATTAAATTTAATAGTAGTTGTATTAAGATGTGAATGTAAAGCTAAATACAGATAGATACATTTGTACAAACTGAGGCTTAGTATGATATTTTGACAATTGATCAATTCGGTGGAGATCAACTTACGGAGTCAGGAATACCTGTAAATTCAGCTCAGTGTTTAATCAATTCGGTGCGAGCGTCCCCAGCCAAAAAATCCACTCCTTTTCTTTTTGAAGAAGTATCAGGTCGAAGTCACCTCTTCTTACTTGGAGTTTTAAGGCATAGAACCCCTTAATTTTGAGTCAGTTTGTTTCCCTATTGTGATAGTTTGAAAAGTGTTCTCCTATGAGGTTATCCTCATCTGGGGAACAAATGCTTGAGGGATGTTACCCTACACAGACCTTTAAAGGACGCTTTGTTTTGCCTATATATAGTTTATGACAGGGACATTCCAGAATATACAGTACTTGTGTAGTATTGCAGTTAATGACATGTTTAATTTGATACACCTTTCTTCCTGTTGCATCTGTAAATGAGTCAGATCTATCTACAAATCTACAAATATGGCATTTTCCATATCCCTCGCAATGGAGGCAGGTCCATGAGCCAATTGCCTGGATTGGGTCTGGTATATTCGGATCTGACGAGTTCATCAGTCAGATTTTTGGCTCTTCTTGCTACCATGAAGGGTTTAGGGCCAACTATAGAAGCCATCTGGGGAGCTCGAGTCAGTATGTGCCAATGTTTAGTCAAGATCGTTCGCACATCTTCCCACTGTGTACCAAACGTGGTGATGATTTTCACTTGATCAGAAAGGCTCTTGTTGGCATCTTGGTCATTCTTTGGTATTAGCAGTTCTTTCCGGTCAATTGCGGATGCTTGTTTTCTTGAGTTCTTTAAAGATCTATGTGGGTAACCCCTTTCTTTAAATCTTTTATAGAGTTGCTTTGATTCAGCCTAATAGTCTTGATCAAGTGAGCAGTTGCATCTAATTCTCAGAAACTGCCCTGTTGGTATACCTCTGACCAAGGACTTAGGATGGTGGCTGGTTGCCTCAAGAAGGGTGTTTGCTGCTGTTGCTTTACAAAACGTTTTCGTGGACAGATGGTCTCCATCAATCCTTATTAGGAGGTCCAGAAAAGAAATTTCGTTCAAGTCGTAGGTAAATGTTAGGTTTATATTATGGCTGTTTTCGTTCAGTTCGCTCAAAAACTCTTCAAGGGATTCGACAGACCCCTGCCAAAGCAGCAGGACATCATCGATAAATCTTAGCCACAATTTGGCATGGTCTAGATAAGATTCAGAGAAATAAACAACTTCCTCTTCCCAATAACCAAGATGTAAACATGCGTAGGAAGGTGCCCAAGGGGACCCCATGGAGGTGCCTTGTATTTGTCTATAATAGACCCCTAGGAATTCAAAGCAGTTGTTAGTCAGGGCAAACTGCAGCATCTCAAGGATGAACTCATTCTGAGGTCCTATACGTGGAAATTTCAGGTCAAGAAAGTGTGCCACTGCTGCCAAGCCTCATGCATGGGGTATAGATGTATAAAGAGACTCTACATCAATGCCTACCAGGAGAGTTCCAGGAGATACAGTTGCCTCTTCAATTTTGCTAATACATCAAGGGTGTCTCTAATGTATGAGGGTAACTTACAGACCATTTCTTTCAGTAGGACATCTAAGTATCTTCCAATTTTCTCCAGAGGACCCTTCACCGCTGAAACGATTGGCCTGCCTGGTGGGTTTGTCAGAGATTTATGGACTTTAGGAATGATGTAGATTGTAGGGGTGTTAAACTCCTTCACTTTCAGATACTCATACTCATTCTGAGACAGGAAGAGGCCGGCTTTCTGCGCAAATATAAGTTTAAAATTCAGTTAAATGATTATAGAGGTAAAGGGGTTAGCAGGAAGTTTTTCATAGGTGGATCGGTCTTTTAACTGTCTTTTTATCTAATTTTCATAGTATTCTGTTAAAAGCAATACCACATTGCCCCCTTTGTCACTTTTCTTTATCACCAAATTTGGTGCCTCCTTCAGCTCTCGTAAGGCCCGGCGTTGTTCAGGATCTAGGTTGTCTTTTCTTCCTCTTTGCCAATTCACCTTAGTAAGGTCATCTTGAACCAGGTCTAAGAAGACCCCCAACCATCTATTTTTTCTTCCTCATTGGAGCTAAGCATATGGATCTTAATTGTGGCATATGTTTGCCCGAGGAAGGCCACAACATGTACCATGGGTGTACCGGGGAGGTGATCCCCATTTTAATTTCGGCCCATCTATGTGGGGCCTTCCTAGACGTCCAAGAAGTCAGCACTCACAAATGGGATGCATGATAGTATTTAATAATGTCTGGTGCGGCCAGACCCCCTTTATATCTTAAGTCAAGGACCATTGAACTCGCAATGCAGCGAGAGGAATTATTCCATACAAAGCGTAAACACTTCCGTCGGAGAACCTTTAGATGCAACATTGGAATTGCCACTGGGAGCGCCTCAAATAAGTAAAGTAGTTTAGGAAGTATTGACATCTTGAGAACATTAATTCACCCAAGAAGCCATAAGGGAAGGGTGGTCTATTGATTTAATAGCTGGGTAATTTCCATAAACATAGGAGGGAAATTGGCCTGATAGAGAGTAGAGTAAGAGGGGGGTGATCTGAATGCCTAGATATTAAACTCTATGAGTACACCAGTGGTATTTAAAATTGTGTTTGAGGGAGGCAAGTTGCCCTGGAGGAATATTAAAGTGGAGGTCCGCCGAAAAAAAAATATTAAAAGCCAGCAGCTACAAATACTGCAGCTGCTGACTTTTAATATATGGACACTTACCTGTCCAGGGAGCCCGCGATGTTGGCAGCCGAAGCCGATCCGTCCGTCGGCTCTTGGCTGCTGCCGCTGCCATCCTCGGTAGGGGAATAAGGAAGTGAAGCCGTGCGGCTTCACTTCCTGGTTCCCTCCTGCACATGCGCGAGTCATGCTGCGCATCCTCTCTGGTCCCTGCTGTGTTCTGGGACCTGTCTCCCAGAATGCAGCAGGGGAGGGTAGTGTAGGCGCCAGAAGTGGCCTAGGTCACCGCAAGCCCCGCGGTGATCTATGCCAGGAAGTGGGAGCAAATACCTGTATTAGACAGGTATCTGCTCCCTCTTCTCCCCTGAAAGGTGTCAAATGTGACACCGGAGGGGGGAGGAATCCAAAAAGTGGAAGTTCCATTTTTGGGTGGAACTCCACTTAATGGGTAGGGCTTATGTTTTGGAAGGATTAATTTGAAACCCTAATATAGTACTGAAGGAGACTAAAATATCATGCAGAGAAGGGAGTGATATATGAAGATGAGTGAGAGTTAACAAAATGTTGTAGGTAAGAAGTGATAGTTTATAATCTCGCTGTCGCAGCAATACCCCGCAAATGTCTGGGTGAGGCCTAATGGCCACAGCAAGGGGTTCCAGAACTTATAAAAAGCAAGGGCAACAAAGGACAGCCCTGCCTGGTACCATTACTCAGGGGGAAGGGCTGCGACAAATGAGAAGACAACTGCACTGGGGAAGAGGGGTGCCAATATAAAGCCTTCAAAGCATGTGTGAAAGGACCTGAAAACCCATATCGGGAAAGTACTGCGAACATAAATGGCCAGCTTAAGCAATCAAAGGCTTTTTGAGCGTCCAAGCTTAAAACTATGGCTGGGCATTTTGTCTTAGTTAAGAGGTCAATCATATCTATTGTACGTCTTGTGTAATCTCCTGCATGTCTAGTTGGAACAAAGCCCACCTGATCTCTATGTATTAGAGATGGTTACAGTAGTGAGAGTCTATTGGCTAGAATTTTTGTGAATACTTTATAATCTGAGTTTAACAGTGCGATGGGATGTAGTTAACAGGTAGTGACGGATCTTTGCCTGGCTTTGGAATGACAGTTATGAATGCATGTAAAAACTGAGCGTGTGGAAGGGTGCCTTTTAATAAGGATGAGAATAGGGTCAATGGATATGGACCTAAAATGGGGAGGAATGTTTTGTAATAAGTATAGGAGAGCCCATGAGGTCCCGGAGACTTATGGGATGGCAAATGGTTGATCACATCAGCTATTTCCTTGGCCGTGAAGGGCAACTTAAGTTTAGAACGTTGTTCCCAGGATATCTCAGGTAATTGTAAAGAAGACATGAAGTCGTCAATTTTTTCTTGTGTAAAATGGGAAAGAGAGTCTGAGCTCAGACAGTTATAAAGACTTTTATAAAAATCCCCAAACACCTTGGTCATGCTATGAGGGCAATAAGTGGGGTTACCATTTGACTGCATTAAGTGATCAAGTATAGATAGATACGGACGTGGCTTGAGTCTATTAACTAGTATTCTATGTGGTTTATTAGCATACTCATAGAACTTTTGTCTAGACCACAACAATGATTTAGAAATCTTGTTTAAGTCCAAGGACTTAATACAGTTACGAAGAGAGACCACAACTCGTAGACGATCCACCATGGGGGAGTGGAGTAGTCGCATCTCAGCAGCTCGTAGCTGGGAAACAAGCTTGGCCTTCATTTTGATAGCG
Organism: Lithobates septentrionalis; assembly: GCA_037952835.1. Classification (NCBI taxonomy): domain Eukaryota; kingdom Metazoa; phylum Chordata; class Amphibia; order Anura; family Ranidae; genus Lithobates; species Lithobates septentrionalis. The sequence continues at coordinate 5,404,350 of JBBDGP010000509.1, forward strand.
TCTCGTTTTAAGCGAGCACCCATGAGATGCACTTACCCCTGAAAAAAACCTTATGAGCCCCCCACAAGGTGGAGATCTCTGATACTAAGCCCTCATTTATTTGAAAAAATTCAGACAGTTTTTGTCGCAGTAGAGTTTGGGTTTCAGGATTTCTTAGCAGGGATTCATTGAGATGCCAATGACATGTTTTTGGTGTTGGAGCAGATAGAATAATATCTAGGTTAATAGGTGCATGATCCGACCATGTTAAAGGGTTTATCTCTGAAGAGACTACATAGGGCAACATAGGTACAGTCACAAAGACGTGATCTAATCCAAAAGATATTGGCGTAGCTATTTATCATTAATGGTTTCAGGCACCCCCCCGAATCCTAAGATTTTGTCAACGTTCCTTGTTTTCCACATCTTCTTGTTGCATTTGAAGTTGAGGAACTGTGTTTAATGGTGGAGTTATCGTCCTCAAGACATGTACATACTGAACCAGCTCATCAAATTTCTTTTCCAGGGTATCAGTACGTTCCCCAAGTTGATAAATCTCACCTCTAAGTTCTTGTTCAAGTTTCCCAACCTCTTTAGTCTCACTATGAGTCAAATCTTGTAGCTTTAAGTCCAGCACAGCCACAGTCACCATCACTGTAGATTCTAAAAGCTGGAGTAGCTGGGACAAGTGGTTCCTCTGCAACATGCCTTTGGCCGTTAGAAGGAGATCAGTGGGGTCCAGCAGATCCGATGGGCTACTTGAGGCCGAGGATTGCAGCCTAAGCAGGCAGTGCTCCATGTGCTGACTAGGCCGAAACGGAGGCGGCGGGATAAAACCTCAGTAGTTGTCCTTCTGATCTCCAATTTTGCCCATGGGGTGGCTGGGCACTTCTGGCTGCAATTGGTGCTACACCTGGAGAAGTGGGTGTCTGTGGAGTGGTACAGGAGCTGTGGGCGAGGGGACAGGGACCAGAGCTTAGCTCTCACATGTCCGCCATCTTACAGGCCGAGCATGCGCCCCTCTCCAGTCAGATTTTACTGTTTTAGTTTTCAAATGTTTACAAGTTTTTGTGTATCTCACCCAGGGTTTGTTTATGCACCTTCCCTACCCTGTGGTTATGGAATTTTCATGTCCATTTGGTGGGATTTCAGCCTCTCAGGAAGAGATTGAGTTGACTGTTGGTTATGTGGACAGCGAGATATCCTGTTTCTCCTATCCACTGGAGCTCCTAGAGGGCTCTTCTCTGCTCTTCTTTATTTCCTTTCTCTTTGCTGACACTTACCTCTTTTCTCTTTTTGCTGACCTCCAGGATCCCCTTATCTCTGCCGCTCCTGTCCAGGAATTCAAGCCTTGCTGGAACAAAACCATCTCTGAGGTAGGTGACAGTGTAACTGATGACCAGAGACTGCGGATCTAGGGCAGGAGATGACCAGAGACTGTGGATCTAATACAGGAGATAACCAGAGACTGTGGATCTAGTGCAGGAGATAACACAAGACTGTGGATTTAATACAGGAGAGAACCAGAGACTGTGGATCTAATACAGGAGATAACCAGAGGCTGCAGATCTAATACAGGAGATAACCAGAAACTGCAAATCTAATACAGGAGATAACCAGAGACAGCAAATTGAATACAGGAGATAACCAGAGACTGCAGAGTGTGGGGCCTTCAAGGGTCCAGGTGCAGGGCCTTCAGGGGTCCAGGTGCAGGACCCTCAGATGTCAAGGTGCGGGGCCCTCAGGGGTCCAGAGGCAGGGCTCGCAAAGGTCTGAGGGAGGGGCTCGCAAAGGTCTGGGGGAGGGACTCGAAGAGGTCTGGAGGCGGGGCTCTCAGCGCTCCTACTTCAATCTCAGCTCCGAGCATACAGACGGCATGGGGCGGGGTCAGATTGGCAGCGGAGCCCCCTGGCCCTGCCCTGCTGGCCGGGGAATACAGCGATGTATCATATTTCTGTGCTTGGTGGTGTTATAATGGAACCCCAATTTGCAGGCAGCGTAGACTCAAGGGGCAGCTGCTTTGGCGGGCCCCCAACAATGACAGGGCCCAGGACAGCTGCCCTGCATTAAAGATGATCCTGGATAGATGTTAGGCACGTTGAAAATGTTTAGAAAAGCCAGATGGCTAATATCACCTGTTATGTTTAGCTCACTTCATTTACTTTTAGTTCTTCAGACAAACAGCTCCTGCTGAACGCGATGTGCCTTACTCTCTTCCTTGTTTTGTTGAATTAGAAGCTAAATACTTGACCTCTACTGAAGAATTATCCTTAACATGTTTGTACAACATTTTATATGATACATAGATTTCTGTATATTTCTAATAATAATAAAAACTTATTAAAAAGAAAAAAAAAGCAAAGCACTTCTATTTAACTGAAGTGTGGTCTAGAAAATATGTATTTTTTTTTTTAATTTAGCTCACTTAGAGAAATATATAATATGTAAATCTCACCCAAAAAAAGACAGAGGAGAGATCAATTCACCTACTTTATAATTATATCACATTTTTAAAAGAGCATTTAAAAAGGTAGGTAGTGTCCTAAAGGTAAAAACCTGTACATAATGTAAACAGGTAAATATTTGAGACAAAAACCCTTTCATTCAGGTGGAAAACAAAGTTGCTTCATCAAAGACATCCATACATAAGAAACAGCAATTGAGTTATTGCACATGATTTAACATATCCTTGTGGTATAATTGCTAAGAAAAAAAAGCATTGCAGCCATATGTCATCACAATAATGCGCTGCAATTAAGCATACAACAATAGCCACCGATGAGTGCAAATAGGTATTTCACAAGTCTTTAGGTAACTCCAGTAAAGTAGAATCCTCACAATATATTAAATCACACTGTCTCCAGAGTCTAATATCTAAAATATATAGATCAGGTATCGGCTTTTGTGTCACCAAGTTGACCACAATCAGAAAGGAATTGTCTTACGCTATAAACATCACAGCTTACATTCTATCTGGTGTGTCAGTATTTACAGTATCTCACAAAAGTGAATGCACCCCTCACATTTTTGTAAATATTTGATTATATCTTTTCATGTGACAAAACTGAAGAAATGACACTTTGCTACAATGTAAAGTAGTGAGTGTACAGCTTGTATAACAGTGTAGATTTGCTGTCCCCTCAAAATAACTCCACACACAGCCATTAATGTCTAAACTGCTGGCAACAAAACTGAGTACACCCCTAAGTGAACATGTCCAAATTGGGCCCAATTAGCTATTTTCCCTCCCCGGTGTCATGTGACTCCTTAGTGTTACAAGGTCTCAGGTGTGAATGGGAAGCAGGTGTGTTAAATTTGGTGTTATTGGGGCGTGGCTTGGCAATGGCGCTGTGAGGCTGCTTTTCCTGGGAGCTCCGTGCATCGTTCGGGTAGGGAACCGGATTTAGTGCACGTACCTTGACATTATTTACATGTCCATGACGGACAGACCACCGGGATCACCCGCAGCGAGCAGAAACACGGACATCACCGCTTATTTCTTACGGAACTCAGCCACTCCGTCGCAGGCCCCGGATTCCAAGATGGCGCCACCACGCACTAACACTGCTGGTACAGCATCGCTTAAGAAGACTGGCAAAGGGCTCCCTAACACTTCTCCAGGGACTGGGTCTCTTCCTAACAGACCGGACTCTCCGATCGTATCCCCAGACATCTTAGGAGCGGATGGTTGCTCGTTTTCACAGACTGCTAATACCCAGGAACAACCATTCACAGAATGCTGGAAAGAGATAATCACCCTCCTCCCCACTAAAAAGGACATTACTGAATCTGCAGCCTCAATTGTGAATTCCCTATCTAAAGAAATCCATGACCTCAAGCAAAGAATAGATACTGTGGACTCTAGGGTAACTGAGGTGGAAACATCTACTTCCTTGTTAGAATCAATAATGTCAGCTATGGAAAAGGCACACACAGAATATAAAAGACGCCTGATCCTGATGCAACTTTCAGTGGATGATGGTGAAAATCGCAGCAGGAGAAACAATATCAGAGTGTGCAGCCTGCCTGAAGCCACTTCGGGAGGACATCTCAGGGCTACGATTGTGGCCATATTTAACCGTTTATTAGACAAACCCCCGACGGCGGAATTGGAATTAGACCGCGTACACCGTGTTCAGGGTCCCAGAGGAGGGGATGATCTTGCACCGAGAGATGTCCTGGCGAGAGTCCATTATTACACGATCAAGGAAGAAATACTAAGAAGGGCATGGACTCAGGGCCCAGTAGACTTCGATGGTGCATCGGTGCAACTATTCCCAGACTTATCCCGGTTAACCCTGCGGATGAGAGGACAGTTGCGACCACTCCTAGAAGCGATCAGAACAGCAGGCGCCACCTACAGATGGGGACACCCCTTCCACTTGATTGTGCTGAAAGGTAACAACTCTTTTGTGTTGCGATGGCCGGACCAACTTCCGGAGCTGTTTATGTTCCTGGAAATTCACGGGTTTTCTGTACCTAACTGACTGGACTTCCCGACCACATTCAACAACTTGAGATCTACATCACCAAGACCTCAAAGAGCCAGCAGAAGACAGTGGCGTTCAAGATCCAGATTAGCCCCAAGAGACAACCCTACCTCCCCGGAGTCTTGATCGGACTCAGCAGTAAAGAGTAACACTTGCTGGGAGAAGAAGGGGACTCTTGGGGGCCCTAGAGACCTAGACCGAGCTGGTATCCTTTTTGTGCTCACATTAAGTCCGCACAGTTCCGTGAGTGGTTCACAAAGTTATTGAGGGTTATACTGAGTGTGTATTGAGGTAATACCCTACCCCTCAGTGAAGGGATGGGGTGCCTTAGAATTAATGTCTGACACTGAACGGAGTTGGTGTCATCCCGCCGCACCTCCCCCTCGTTGTTTTACAGTTTTTCAGAAGGAATTTTTGTTATCCTTTGCTATGTTTTATTTTTCCAGACACGAGATGGGGGTGCTGGGGTGGCCCTTATCCAAAAGGCAAAGGGGCACATATAGAATACCACCCTATGGTTTAAGACAAGTTGGATATTTGTGATGCCTACGTTGTACTATGAGCACAATGAGTGTATATCAACACGTTCATAAGCATTTATATTGTAAGTGAAAACAAGCCCTCAGTATGAAGGTTTTGCATTTAGAACTTAAGTTGTTACTGGATCTTAATTTTAGATGTATCTTGAGGTAATAGTCTGGTGTTTTACACAGTGGCGGTTCTCTCCTGATGACACGTCTCCCTCTGTGTCACGGAGTCTAGTCTTCCACACCCACCAATAGGAAGTGCATATCTGCGCAAGGCTTAATTTAGCAACAGTTCGATAACCTATATCCTTTCTGGTCTCTTCTTTAATCTTTTTTCAGCTCCGCTTTCACTTTTTTCTCCACTTACCGTCTCCTCCTTTGTGTCTTGCCTTCCTTCTTCCCCTCCCTTCCTCCCCCCTTCCCCCCCCCCCTTCCCTTGCCCCCTTCCTTTACCCATCTCCGACTTACCCTACCCTATCCCAACCTATATTGGTGCACGACATGGCCCCCTCGGGAGTACCCCCCACTTCACGTCCCCGTCCTACACCGGAAAAATGCTCCAAGCTGCTTTCTGATCTTAAAAAAACACACACTCAGGTGGCGTTAATTTAGGAGACGCATTTCAAGCAGTCGGCAGTCCCCAGACTATGTAATAGGGACTTCCCTAATGTCTACCATGCTCCTTCCCCTCTGTCAAAATCAAAGGGTGTCAGCATATTGATAGCTAAATCGCTGCCGTGGACTCTATTAGAGGAGAGAGCAGACCCACTAGGCCGATACTTGCTCATAAAAGGCAAAATCAGAAATACCACAGTGACCCTGGTTAATGTTTACTTCCCTAATTCTGACCACCTGTCCTTCATGAGGTCCCTCATTCCCTCAATTTTGGATTTTCGGGAGGGTCTGTTTCTGATGGGTGGGGACTTTAATGTTGCACAAGAACCATTACTAGATGTCTCGAGAGGGGCGTCACATTTATCTTTCTCCTACCTGAAAAAACCTAAGACAGAACTGGCCAACCTACAGTTAGTAGACCCGTGGAGGATCATGCACCCAGAAGATAGGGATTATACCTACTTCTCTTCAGTACACCGCACATACTCCAGGATAGATTTTTTTCAGATTCAGCATAAAGACCTCCCGTATGTCACCGCCTCCCAGATTGATTATATCTCCTTCTCTGACCATGCACCCCCTCATGTGACCCTATGCTGGGATACGGAACTGAAATCCCCCCCAACCTGGAAATTAAACCTGTTAATTAAACAAATCGCTTTTACAAATTCCAGAGGTACGCAAGGAGATAAGTAAGGCGTTCACCAATTATTTTTCAGAAAACATAGACCCATCGCTGTCTCCAATGATGGTATGGGAGGCACATAAATGTGTGATAAGGGGGGAATTGATCAGGATTGGGGCTGCAAGGAAAAGGGAAAAAACCTAACAGATTGATCTCTTGATTTCCCAGGTGCGATCTCTCGAATTGCTCCATAAGAAGTCATTGACCGAAACGCATCTCAAGGCCTTGTTAAAGGCCAGAGGTGAACTGAAAGACCTTTTGTACCAAAAAATGATACACAGCCTGGCCTGGGCGAGAAGGACCTTGTTTGAATTCTCGAATAAGCCAGGTACAATGCTGGCCAGATCATTACGTGGCCCGAGACAACGCACCTATATACCCTCTATAGTGACCTCACAGGGGTCTAAAGTACATTCCTCTAAGGATATAGCAAACGAATTTGCTGCTTATTATCAACAACTGTATAATTTACACAGGGGGGAATCCACTGAGTCCTTAACTGAAAAGGCTGCGGCAGCAGGGGAATACATCAGGTCCTCAGGTATGCCTACCCTACCAGCTGATGTAGGAGACTCTTTGGAGACTGACATCACGTCTGAGGAACTCTCGACAGCCTTGGCACAAACGAAGCCGAGGAAGGTGCCTGGGCTTTACCCTGACCTACTATCAGACCTTTGTGACTAATTTATCTTCTCACTTCCTGAAAGCATACAACGCGTTAAAAGGGGGCAGTACTAGCATGGCAGACTCGCTACGGGCATTTATCTCTCTAATACCAAAAGAAGGGAAAGACTCCAACCACTGTAGCAATTACCGCCCGATTGCGCTACTAAACGTAGATCTTAAATTGTTCTCCAAAATTCTCGCAAACAGAATACTACCGCATATCCCACAATTAATCCACTTCGACCAGGCAGGGTTCGTATCGCTGAGGGAGTCGAGAGACAATACCATAAGGGTCATCAACCTTATACACGAAGCACGGTCTATTAAAAAGCCTTTTCTGCTGCTCTCAACAGACGCAGAGAAGGCTTTTGATAGGGTGGCCTGGCATTTTATGCTGGCCACATTGGAACATATTGGATTAGGACCAAATATGAGGGGTTGGATCTCATCTCTTTACTCTGCTCCCTCAGCGGCGGTGCGGGTTAATGAGTGGCGTTTGGACTTTTTCAACATCGCTAACGGGACGAGACAGGGGTGCCCCCTTTCTCCACTTGTCTTTATTTTGACGCTTGAGCCATTCCTATGCAGTGTCCGAGGAAACCCCAATATCACCGGGATTACGAAGCCCTCAGGGCATCACAAAATTGCGGCCTTCGCTGACGACCTGATTTTTTTCGTATCCAATCCACAGATATCATTACCTAACATCCTAGCGGCTCTAAGGTCGTATGGCGACGTATCAAATTTTAAGGTCAACTGTGCCAAGTCCGCAGTGTTAAATGTTACAATACCAGTCTCAGACCATGTGCAAATCCTTCCCGATCCGGTGGGCAGAAAAATCTATACGCTACCTGGGAATAGACATCACTCCGGACCTGGCACATTTGTATACACATAACTACCTACCTCTACTACAAAGACTTAAAATAGACCTCCAGACTTGGCACAATTTGACTTTGACCTGGTTTGGGCGATGTAATGCCCTGAAAATGACGGCTCTACCACGGGTTTTATACATACTCCAAACACTGCCGATAAAGATACCATTGACCTTTTTTAAGCAAATTCAGACTATAGTGCGGGATTTTATTTGGGCTCATAAGTCTCCCAGAACGAAAATGCAAACATTGACCAGCCCCAAGGAGAGAGGAGGCATAGGTCTCCCGGACATTCTCCGATATTACAAAGCAGTACACCTTGCCAGGATTGTTGATTGGCATTGACAAAGACTCAAAAGACTCAAAACAATGGGTAAGAATGGAAGTTGAAGATGCCTCCATCCCTTTGCTTTCGTCCCCGTGGCTTACGTCTCCGCCTCCGGCGGACTTGAAAGCTCACCCTCTGATAGGGGCCTCTCTCATGGTAGTGAGGAGAATATTCCGCAATACGGACATATCATTGCTACCCTCCCCCATGACACCTGTCATAGGAAATCCGGATTTCATTCCCGGTTTAACTAGCCATAGATTAAGACAACTGATTGCATTTGAGAGACAGTCCCTGGGTGAGGTTTGGCCCCAAGGAGAGCTTCCTTCTGCTTCCACCATCTCTAGACTTACAGAGCCACCGTTAGATAATCTCAGCACCATGCAGCTCAGACACTTTCTGAAGACTCTTCACAAATCTTCCTATGTCCCCAGTGATCTCACTCCTTTGGAATCTCTATGCAAATCTGGGGAACCAACGAGGCACACGCTCTCATTTCTATACAGTCTCCTTACTAATCAGAGGGAAGATCCGACCCCAGAGTTTCTATTGAAATGGGAAAGGGACTTGGGGATCCAGTTTTCCACACAACAAATAGAGAAAGTTTTGGTATTAGCACACAAATCCTCGATTGCGAGCCACTATCAAGAATCGGGGTATAAAATCATGGCCAGATGGTATAGAGTCCCATATGTGATACATAAAATGAACCCTTCTATCAGATAGATGTTGGAGGTGCAACACAGAAGTTGGTAGTATGTTACATGTCTTTTGGATGTGTCCAGTGTTGAGGCCTTTCTGGGAGGGGGTGACATCGACCATTCAAAGTTTGACCTCGGTCGAACTTAAAGATAATCCAGCTGCATGTCTTCTGCATCTGACCCCGAGACCGACCCGAAAGTATAAGAAAACACTGACAATGCAACTCCTAAATGCAGCGAGAGCTTGTATTCCTGCATTGTGGCGTGAACCCCTTCCACCAACCAAGGTCCTGTGGTATTCTAAAGTAAATTGTATCCTCCGTATGGAGGAACTGACTGCAACTTTGCAAGATAAGGAGGAACAATTTAATGACAAATGGAGGCCCTGGAGATATTTTGTAAGCACTAACACATACCTACATGAGATAGCTCAGGCACAAACCCAGGCTACCTGAGATGACAACTCCATAGCTATTATCTAAACAAGTACCTATACGCATCCTTTAGAAGTGTTGGGGGTGGGGTCGGTGGGGGGTGGTGTCGCAGCCATTTCTTCCTCTTAACCCCCTTTGGTTCTCCTCTTCTTTCCCCTCCTCTATGCTTTTTTCGCTTCTTTCCCATCTAGATGTCTGTTCTAATCTCTATCTTGTTTTTCTCTTTATGTCCTCTGTACTAGCATGCTCGCTATGTAGTCGTGGTGACGGCGGTAATGGAAATACTGTGAATACTTAATATACGGCGAGCCGGAAATGTTTATTAATATATTATGCGATATATTTGTCTTAAAACGTTTAAACACTTTAATGCATAACAATATTGTTTATGACCAGTTTGATGTTTGTACAAGGAGGCCCATTTTTAGGTCTCCTTGCTTCACTATGTATGTAAAAGATATCATTTTGGCTGGAATATACCTGTATTATCCCATATGTTTGTGTATACTTGATACTGGTTTTCAGTCTCAATCTAACAGAATCAAAATGTGTTAATGTCTGAAAATGTATGACTGGACTTATACTGGTTTATGTATCTATGCCTTTTTCATAACAAAATAAAGGAATTAAAAAAAAAAAAAATTGGTGTTATCGCTCTCACACTCTCTTACTGGTCACTGGAAGTTCAACATGGAACCTCATGGCAAAGAACTCTCTGAGGATCTGAAAAAGAGAAGTGTTGCTCTACATAAAGATGGCCTAGGCTATAAGAAGATTGGCAAGACCCTGAAACTGAGTTGCAGCCCGGTGGCCAAGACCATACAGCGGTTTAACAGGACAGGTTCCACTCAGAACAGGCCTCGCCATGGTCGACCAAAGAGGTTGAGTGCACGTGCTCAGCATCGTAGCACGAGGTTGTCTTTGGGAAATAGATGTATGAGTGCTTCCAGCATTGCTACAGAGGTTGAAGGTGTGGTGGTCAGCCTGTCAGTGCTCAGACCATATGCCGCACACTGCATCAAATTGGCCTGCATGGCTGTCGCCCAAGAAGAAAGCCTCTTTTAAAGATGATGCACAAGAAAGCCCACAAACAGTTTGCTGAAGAAAAGCAGACTAAGGACATGGATTACCGGAACCATGTCCTGTGGTCTGATGAGATAAACTTATTTGGTTCAGATAGTGTCAAGCGTGTGTGGCGGCAACCAGGTGAGGAGTACAAAGACAAGTGTGTCTTGCCTACAGTCAAGCATGGTGGTGGGAGTGTCATGGTCTGGGGCTGCATGAGTGCTGCCAGCACTGGGGAGCTACAGTTCATTGAGGGAACAATGAATGCCAACGTGTACTGTGACATACTGAAGCAGAGCATGATCCCCTCCCTTCAGAGATTGGGCTGCAGGGCAGTATTCCAACATAATAACGACCTCAAACACACTTCCAAGATGACCACTGCCTTGCTAAAGAAGCTAAGGGTAAAGGTGATGAACTGGCCAAGCATGTCTCCAGACCTAAACCCTATTGATTATCTGTGGGGCATCCTCAAATGGAAGACGGAGGAGTGCAAGGTCTCTAACATCCACCATCTCTTTGATGTCGTCATGGAGGAGTGGAAGAGGACTCCAGTGGCAAGCTGTGAAGCTCTGGTGAACTCTATGCCCAAAAGTGGTTAAAGCAGTGCTGAAAAAAAATGGTGGCCGCATAAAATATTGACACTCTGGGCCCAATTTGGACATTTTCACTTAGGGGTGTACTCACTTTTGTTGCCAGCGGTTTAGACAATAATGGCTGTGTGTTGAGCTATTTTGAGGGCGTTTGAGCCACATGAAAATGGTAGCCAAATGTTTACCTTAGGATGATGATAGATTATGGCTAGATATCCATAGGAAAATGGCCGCCACTCTACTTCCGGCAAAGTTTTTAATGTGAGTACCCTGTTCGTTGTTTGCTGCTAATAATAAATCATTTACAATACTACACTATTGAGCATCCCCTCTATTCCTCCCTCCACACCCCCCTGCCTACGTATGAATGGCTCATATTATAGCCGTATCTGGCAAAAAAAAAGGAGGCTTCTGATTAACAACAATTTGACATCCCTCTCTAAATTTATTGAAAACACCTCCTTCACCTCATTCTCTTTACTTAAAGCTAGATATCAGATTCCTAATAATGAATTTGGTAAATTCCTTCAAATTAGACATTTTTATAACAAGTATTTCCTAACGAAAGAGACAAAACCACCAACATTCTATGAGAACATTTTTCTGAAATCACCCAGAAGATCAGGACTGATATCACCCTATATGCATAAATGGGAGTAGGAATGTAATATCTCATCTTCAATAGAAAACTGGGAAGACTGTATAAATAACATGCATAAATGCACAAGATCACTTACAATCAGATGGCGATTAAACTATCCCCTTCCCATTGAGCGTACGCTCCCTTCGAGGGTTATACCGGGATGATGCCCGCAGCTGCAGGCATCATCCCAATACCGTTATTTAGAGCAGCCGCTCGGCTGTTATACTGGAGGAGCGGGAGGGGACGTCCCTCCCGCCGCTCTCAACGGGCATCCTATCCCACCGGGAAACCCGATTGACAATCCGCCACCTCTGACAGCTAGGGACAGACTGGCATGAAGCCGGAAATGCCTTTGTTCCAGTCTCCTGATTGTAAACACGGAAGCGACATCATGATGTCACTTCCCATTTACTCATCTGCCAATGGTGCCTGTTTAAAAAAATATACAGTATTCAGAATCACCGAAAATAGCGATCTGAATACTTTGAAGTGCAAAGGAGGGATTGGGGGTCTTTTAGACCCCCGATCCCTCCATAAAGAGTACCTGTCACCACCTATTACTATCACAAGTGATGTTTACATTCCTTGTGACAGCAAAAAAGGTAATCTTTTTTTTTTTTTAACACAATTTATTAATATAAAAATAAATAAAATAAATAAGGCAAAAAAAAATTTTTAAACCGCCCCCGTCCCTGTGAGCTCGCACAGCAAAAAAAACGCATACAGAAGACGCTTTGTAAACGGTGTTCAAATCACACATGTGAGGTATCGCCGCAATCGTCAGAGTGAGAGCAATAATTCTAGCACTAACCTGGTAACCGTAAAAAAATTTAAAGCGTTGCCTATGGAGATTTTAAATTACCATAGTTTGTCACCATTCCACGAGTGCATGCAATTTTAAAGCATGACATGTTTGATATCTATTTACTCGGTGTAACATCATCTTTCACATTATACAAAAAAATTGGGCTAACTTTACTGTTTCATTTTTTTAAATTCATGAAAGTGTCCCTTTTCCCAAAAAGTTTTGTTTAAAACACCGCTGCACAAATACTGTGTGACATAATATATTGCAACAATCGCCAATTTATTTTCCAGATTCTCTGCTAAAAAATATATATATAATGATTTGGGGCTCTAAGTAATTTTCCAGCAAAAAATATGGATTTTAACTTGTAAAAAACCAAATGTCAAAAATAGGCTTAGTCATGAAAGAGCTATTCACAAGATGGTATTATACTCCAGTTAAAATTCATGCCATTTTCCGCACAACACTCCCGTCATACTTCAGAGGTTGCATAGCCACAGGGTAATTTTCTCACATTTTCTGGGACTGTGAGAAGGTCTCAAATATATGAAAGCAACTAGAAAAATTTGCATCTAAAATCTCAGATAAGGTCATACGACTCACTCCCCACAACTGCCTATTATTCTCCTCAATCCTTGGGCTACCTATCCATCAAATGAGATTGATCCATACAATATGTGTAGCAATACACTGGTTGATTGCATATCATTAGAAATCCCCATCGGTACCTCTAATGCCACGTACACACGAGCGGACTTCTCGTCAGACTGAACACCGAAGGACTTTTAAACGGAGTTCCGACGGAGTTCCAACGAAACGGACTTGCCTACACACGATGCCACCAAAGTCCGATAGTTTTGAACGTGATGACGTACGACCGGACTAGAAAAGGAAGTTCAATAGCCAGTAGCCAATAGCTGCCCTTGCGTCGTTTTCAGTCCATCAGACTAGCATACAGACAAACGTTTTTTTTAATAGGAATCGAGTCAGTCGGAAAGATTTGAAACATGTTCTATTTCTAAGATCCGTCAGATTTTTCGTCAGAAAAGGTCCGATGAAGCCAATACACGATCTGCCGGAAAGTCCGCTCGTGTGTACGAGGCATAATACATTTGAAAACTAGAATTAACAATATAAATCTTATGGAAAAAATATTTCAAACAGTACATAATACATATCATTAAGATGATAAAAAATGGAACCCATGGTTTAATCACTCCAATCACTTCTTCAATTCTGAACAATGATACTTTTCATTAAAGATAATGAAGATGGTATTTAAAGATATTATCACTAACATGCTGTTCAACCTTTATTAAGAATTTCTCTCAAGTATTGTATACAGTATGACAATTTTCCATATGGGTAATTTTTTTTGTATCATATATTCATGGCATATGTAAAAAACTTTTTGTACCTAATAAAAAGTTTGTAAACAAAAAAAAGGGGGGGCTTCTGATTGCAGACACAGACATACACCAGCAGATCCGGGAATGCCAGACTGGGAGGCTGCAAGGCATTTAGATCTACAGTGAATACACTGGTCACCCATAAAGATATATTCACATGCTGTTACCTTAAAGCAATAAGGTAAGGGGACACCCCTATACTATATTGCACCGAAGACAGGAAGTCACCAGCTATTTGCACTCCATTCAAGTCACCAGCTATTTGCACTCCATTCAAGAGATTGGTCACCAGCACTTTATATGATTGTTTGATATTGAAGAAATACAATCAGTTTATACTTTGCGCTTTAAAAAAGACTATCACTGATACATTAGTACTTTACTTCACCTGTTCACATTGTATAGAGGATTCCGCATCCATCATATGATATTTATATGGACTGTTACGATACTTGTTATTATTATTGTTTGCACAAATAAGCAGAATTTAAACAGTATGTGACACACTCCTTACTGTACACTTGCTGCCTTTATCAACAATTGAAGTCACCCATTGTTGATTTGTCACAGGCATTGAATCTATCTATGGTTATTTGGTAATTTTGCACTTGGTCACTTTATTTTGCACATTTTCACTATTTGTGCCATTTCATTTATCTGATTACAGTGCAGCACTATTTTTATTACTCATTGGCTCCCGCTGCTGTCAATCAAATTGAATGACGCGGGTGCCGGGGGGAGGGGCCAAGTTCGTCATTCTGTGTCTATGGACGCAAACGCTGGACTCGGGAGCACACCCGCAAGGTAACCCCCAGAGAGATCGCTTCTTCCAGGGGGTTGATGGATGTGAGGAGGAGCCACAAGAGCCACCGAGGGACCCCAGAAGAGGAGGATCAGGGACACACTGTGTATAACAAACTGCACCGTGGAGGTAAGTATGATATGTTTGTTATTTAAAAAAGTAACGAAGGTTTACTATCACTTTAAGGATGGGAGGCCTTTCAGGCCATCCCAAAGAGAGATAGCGTTAGATAACATGGGAGACAGAATCGAAGGGCGATCTTTCGTATGGCACCAGACTAGGAAATCCAATGTGTATGTCGGAACCGCTTGTCTCTCTATTTGCACCCAATCAGGTTTTTCCAGGCGTGTATAGATGACCGTTAATTTTGCCAGTCTAGCCGCTTGGTAATACCATAGGAGATTTCGGAAACCTAACCCTATCTGCTTCCTTGGTCTATAGAATACTCTTCTCGATAGGCGGTGTCCTGAGGAGCCCAAAATTAATTTTAATTTTTTGCTTTGAAAGGTTCACAGATGGTCTTTTCTTAGAGGAATCAGAAGGGAGAAAAAAATAGTAATTTGGGGAGTAATTTCATTTTAACTGCGTTCAACCTCCCTAGTCAGGATAATTCATGAAGTGCCCATACTTTAAGATCCACTTCGAGTTTTTTGTACATAGGGGGAAATTAACTGAGTAGAGTTGTTCGACCTTCTGGGGGAGTTCAACTCCCAGATATCGAATGGTAGAGTCACTCCGATCAAATTGGAAGGAGTTTTTAAAATTCTCTGCTATTGAGGATGGGACAGTCACATTCAAAATTTGGGATTTATTAAGATTAACTTGTAATCCCAAAGCCCTAGTGAAGCTAGCTTACCAGAGCCGTCGGCAGTGGCAGAGGCGATCATGTCCTGTCCCAGCTTGGCATAGAGACGAGTAAGGGGAAGATGGCCCCCACCCATCTCCATACCACTGCAGGGCGGAAGCGATGTCAAAACGTCACTTCCGCCCATAGATCTTAAAGGGACTTTTTTTTTTAATTACATACATTTTTTAAATTTTTTTATTACATTTTAGTGTAAATATGGGATCTGTGGTTTTTTGATCCCAGATCTCATAATTAAGAGGTCCTGTCATGCTTTTTTTCTATTACAAGGGATGTTTACATTCCTTTTAATAGCAAAAAAAAGTGATACTGTTTTTCTTTTTTAAAATAACAGTGTAAAAAAATTAAATCAAAGGTAAAAGGTCCTGAGTTCGCATGCAGAAGCGAACGCATACGTGAGCAGTGCCCGCATATGAAAACGGTGTTCAAACCACACATGTGAGGTATCCTCCTTTCCCAGTCGAAGCCTTGTATGGGGAAACGTATCGGGTGGAGCTGCAGATATTGACGTCACTGCGCACCAGCGGGCTGTACGTGCCTACGATTTTTTAAGAATAAATACCTTTTAAATTGGAGTACTGCACCATGAAGCCTCTTCTTTTCATTCTATAAACACATCCCGTGGAGGAAGGCATTAGAAGGCTCTGAGAGGAGTGTTTTAAGCTGAGACAAGGCCGTCACAGGAGGAGGGATCCTACTGTTGGAGAAGCCTGTGGATACAATGTCCGTGACCAAGTGATCCTTCCTGTAAATTGCATATTTGCACTTTTTTTTTAGCTCATTCGTTTATTTGAGCGCATGCTGGCACTCTTATGTGTTTTTTTGTTTTTGGGACTGCGCATCTTTATTGGATACACACATGTGAGGTATCACCTCCTCTGTAAGTCTAAACATGCAACATGTAGAATTTTTTAAACGTCGCCTATGGAGATTTTTAAGGGAAAAAGTTTGTCGCCATTCCATGAGCGGGAGCAATTTTGAAGCATCACATGTTGGGTATCAATTTACTCGGCGTAACATTATCTTTCACGATATAAGAAAAAAAATTGGGCTAACTTTACTGTTTTATTTCTTAACTCAAAAGTGTATTTTTTCCAAAAAAAGTGCACTTGTAATGCCCCGTACACACGGTCGGACATTGATCGGACATTCCGACAACAAAATCCTAGAATTTTTGCCAACGAATGTTGGCTCAAACTTGTCTTGCATACACACGATCACACAAAGTTGTCGGAAAATCCGATCATTCTGAACGCGGTGACGTAAAACACGTACGTCGGGACTATAAACGGGGCAGTAGCCAATAGCTTTCATCTCTTTATTTATTCTGAGCATGCGTGGCACTTTGTGAGTTGGATTTGTGTACACATGATCGGAAATTCCGACAACGGATTTTGTTGTCGGAAAATTTTATAGCAAGCTCTCAAACTTTGTGTGTCGGAAAATCCGATGGAAAATGTGTGATGAAGCCTACACAAGGTCGGAATTTCCGACAACAAGGTCCTATCACACATTTTCATTTGGAAAATCCGACCGTGTGTACGGGGCATAAGACCGCTGCGTAAATATGCTGTGACAGAAAGTATTTCAACGACCGCCATTTTATTCTCTAGGGTGTTAGAAAAATAAATATATAATGTTTGGGGCTTCTAAGTAATTTTCTAGCAAGAAATTTTTTTTAAGTTGTAAACACCAAATCTCAGAAAGAGGCTTGGTCCTTAAGTGGTTAAACAGGTAGGGCCATGAGACCGAATCAAAGGGCTTTTGGAGATCGATCGAAAGGAGAAACCCTTCCTGACGATTCCCCTGAGCCCATCCTGATTGTAGAATTGATATGATATCTATCGCTCTTCTGATCTGGTCTGGGCCTGTCTGCCTGGGATGAAACACACTTAGTCTTTGTGACTATAACAACTTATAAAAGAAGCCATGCGATTAGCAAAGATCTTGGTTGGGATTTTCATATTGTTATTTATTAGTGATATGGGCCTATAGTTTCCTACCTCTCCTTTGTCTTTGCATGGTTTGGATATAATGTAAATGGAAGCTGAGCTAAGGTTTTTATCTAGAGGTTCCCCTTTCGTTTTATTTTTTTTTTTATAAATTCTTTATTTTCTGAAAATCATATATTACATGCCACATGAAACATTTCTTTTAAACATCGTGTCCACTTATAAGACTTCTTTTTATCGTAATATAACTACGTAACACGTTTCCTTACAAAATAATTCTAAATCTCCTCTGTTCCAAAGGCAAGTATATTTTTCCCCTTTCTTTTCCCATACCCCTTATACCCCCACCCCCCCAAAAAAACAAAAAAAAAACAAAAAAAAACAACCTTCAGGGGGGTACTCCCTCCTCAATTCCATTCGATCCTACATAGCCCACCTCTCCTGTTCTCTAATTCTATACTCTACTAGAGGGGACCAAATCCTCCGATATTTCTCATCTTGTTCTTTCAGCATCATAGTCAAGTTTTCCATTTGTTGAATTTCTATAATTCTGGCCCACCACTGGGTTTTAGTCGGAGGTACTGTACTCTTCCACAGAGCTGGTATACAGGCCTTTGCGGCCGTGAGAAGGTGTTTGAGCAGGGAGTTCTTATATTTTTCCACCGATAGGGGGACGTCATTTAATAAGAATGCAGCCGGGTTATTCCCAAGAGACACGCCT
The DNA here is from genome assembly GCA_037952835.1 of Lithobates septentrionalis. Taxonomy (NCBI): domain Eukaryota; kingdom Metazoa; phylum Chordata; class Amphibia; order Anura; family Ranidae; genus Lithobates; species Lithobates septentrionalis. The sequence continues at coordinate 5,422,511 of JBBDGP010000509.1, forward strand.
GTAATATCCTTAATCGTTTCCTCGACCATTTCCCAGAAACTCTTAATTTCCTCACAGTCCCAGAATATGTGTAGCATCGTACCCACCCCTCTCTTACAACGCCAACACCTATCTGAAGCCTGTGGGAAAATTTTTTGAAGAACTGATGGTGTTCTGTACCATCTAGTAAGGATTTTATATCCTCCCTCTTGGTATCTGCTAGCAATCGATGTTTTATGTATAGATTTTAACATTTTAACCTTCTGTTTTTGAGAAAACGTTACCCCTAACTCTCTCTCCCAAGCTTGCATGAAGTTGAGCTCCTGTGGGGCTTCCAGGCTTGTTAGTGTTTCGTAAAAATGTGATAGAGAGTGTCTCATACTTTCGCCGTTTAAGCAATTCCGCTCAAAGCAAGATACCTCCCGTATCACTGGGTATGTTTTGATTTTTGAGCGGATATACGCTCCTAGCTGCATGGACCTGAAATAATCCAGGTCCACTGCCACTTCTCCCTCTATCTCGCCTCGTGTCATCAAACGGCTATCCCTAGAAAAGTCTATAAGCCTACTTTTCCCTTTATGTTTTAATACCTCATAACTCCGATCAGTTAAGCCTGGTAAAAAATCTGGGGCGCCCAATACAGGGATCATAGGGCTCGGATAAGGTGAAAGATTTGTTTTTTTAAAAATCATATTAATGGAGCGGATGGTTGCACCTGTTAGCGGATGTTTTTTCACTATAGTGGGTAATTCTGATTTTACTATCCATGCTATTCCCTCCAGTGGAATTTTAGTCGTCGCTTGTTCTAACTGTACGTATGGCTTCCTTACGGAAGCACACCATTCCACCACTCTCGCTAACTGTAGGGCTTCCAGGTATCGCACTGGGTCTGGAAAGCCAATACCTCCTTTTTCTTTTGGGAGCACTAAAATGTTTCTCCTTACCCTTGCTGGTTTCCCTGCCCAGATGAACCTCAGGAACCTTGATCTAAGGTCCTTTAAAAAGTTCGAAGGGATCTTTATTGGCAATGTTTGCAACAAGTAAAGGACTCTAGGCATCACGTTCATCTTTATAATGTTTGTCCTTCCAAACCAAGTGAAGGTTTCCCTGTCCCATCTCCTAAAGTCCTGTTTAATTTGTCTTAACATCGGGGCATAGTTTAGTTCAAACACTCTACTAAGCTTCTTTGGAATCTTGGTCCCCAGGTAACTTATATGGGAGTCTGACCATCTAAAATTGAATTGTGACTTTATCTGGTGTGTTTCAGTTACCTTCATTTCCAACCACATAGCTTCGGACTTAGTGTAGTTTACCTTATAATTTGCTAAGTCTCCAAAATTATTTATCTCACTTAGAAGGGATGGAAGGGATGTAATTGGAGAGGATATAAAGAAGATCAAGTCGTCAGCATATGCTGCCAACTTGTGCTCTTCACTCTCTGTCTTGATACCCTTAATGTTACGATTGGCACGTATTTTCCTTAAGAAAGGTTCCAGTGTGAGAATGAAGATAATTGGCGATAGGGGGCATCCCTGCCGCGTTCCATTTTGTATCCTAAAAGGATCCGACAGTCTGTCATTTACCTTAACCCTCGCGCTTGGAATTGAATAAAGGTTTGAAAACCAACTCAGCATTCCTTCACCCAGTCCAATATGTTGTAAAGTTGTTTCAAGAAAAATCCAGTCGACTCTATCGAATGCTTTTTCTGCATCCGCTGAAAACAATATAAGGGGTTCCTGTCTACTCTGTGCAGTGTATATTGCATTGATTACTCTCTGCGTGTTTTCCCTCCCCTCCCTTCCTGCCGTAAATCCCACTTGGTCTGGGTGAATCAATGCCGGAATATGCTCTTCTAATCTTAACGCCAGAATGTTGGAGAAAATTTTTAAGTCCACGTTCAACAACGCAATTGGCCGGTAACTGGAACATTGGGATGGATCCTTTCCCTCCTTCGGGATTACTGCTATATGTGCCGTCAGAATCTCCCTAGGTAGCATCCGTCCCTCCCGTAGGGAATTAAAAGCCGCTGTAAATCTCGGAGCCAATTTCTCAGCAAAAAGTTTATAATACAACAGGGTGTAACCATCTGGGCCCGGGGCTTTCCCTACCTTTAGAAGGTTTATTGCTTTCTTAAATTCTTCTATTGAGATTGGTACGTCTAATTCTCGTGCTATCTCCTCCATTAACCTTGGCATTTCTGAGTTGCATAGGTAATCTCTTGCCCTCTCTTGTTTATTTCTATGCCTCTGTGGGGAATGGTGACCATCCAGTTGGTAAAGACCCTCATAATATTCTCTAAAAATCTGTGCCATCTCCTGCGAAGAATTCGCCACCTCACCCCTCTGTGTTTTAATACCCGACAAGTGAGACTGTGTTGAGGCATCCTTGAGGGCTTTTGCCAACATCCTACTTGGTTTGTTCCCAAATTCATATAGTGTCCGCCTTCCCCGTTTCAATTTCGCTTTTGCCTGTTCAATGAGTAGGGAGTTCAGGTCCCCTCGGAGACCACCTAGTTTCTCCTCTAATGACTGTGTCTGAAATTTTTTATGTTTTAATTCTACTTCCCGGATTTTTTTTAACAATTCCTCGATCTGTTCATTAAGCTTTTTTTTCCTATACGCCCCTAGTGATATCAAAACTCCCCTCATCACACATTTATGTGTTTCCCAAACACAGAGTGGGGTAACTTCATTCGACTCGTTTGTCAGAAAGAAGGAGTCCAGTTCCTGGCTTAGTTTTTGCTCATACTCCTTGTCCTTTAGCAACGTCTCATTAATCTTCCAGTGCCATTCCCGGCGTTCCTCCTCCCCTAAATCCAGCGTACAGTCTGTCGGAGCATGATCTGACAAGGTGAATGATCCTATTTCAGCACTCACCAGTGATGTTATAGCTGTCTGTGATATCAAGACATAGTCAATACGAGTATATGTCTTATGTTTTGACGAAAAGAAAGTATAGTCCCTGTCTTGAACATGGAGTGTCCTCCATGAATCTATTACCTGCAAATTGCTTAATAATTTCTTAACTCTTCGTATTTTTGTCAGTGAGAGATGTGATGCTCCCCTGGACGTGTCCAGGAGCGGATCCAATGTGAGATTTAAATCTCCTCCTATCACTAGGATACCCTCCTTATGTTGATGTATCGTTTGTAGGCAGGTTTCAAGATAGCCGACCTGGTCTTCATTTGGGAGGTATAGGTTCCCCATTGACAACGTCAGATGATGACGAAACGCGTCTGCGAAGGTACGCACTGACGTCACCACGCTTTCGGAGTAAGAGGACGGGCTCCGTTTGTTTGCATGCCGGCCGGTTCTTCGTATATGCAATTTTACTAACTTAACTGTAAGTTACTACTTTTTTAAAATAAATATCTGAAGGATTTTATACTATGGTGAGTTCTTCTTCCTTCTGGGTCATCCGTGGTTTTCGTGGTGAATGGTGACATGTGGCAACGCAAGTGAATCTGGAGTTTTACCCCCCACACGAACACCGGGAGTGCCAGCAAGCTAAAAGGCCTTGGCTGGGCTATAGCCACCTGCCCTTTTATGCTTGCCATCTGGTAAGCAGGTTTTAACTACTAGGGTGGATTGTCACTACTGCTTAAAAGTACACGGTGGCGGTGCTGTTTATTTTGGAAGGATCTCAAAATCTCTCTGATGTCATTTACATAGACTGTTTTGTTTGAGCGCAGCTTTCTTTTTTGGACTATTTATTTTGGTGTGATCGCACTATATGCTGCTGCTGGTTACATATTTTTTAGGTCAAGCGCGGTTCTTTCTATTTACATAGGTTCACCAATGTGACCCTCTGTAATCCAATTAGTCCTTTTACAATTAAAAGACGGCCCTCCTCATCTGTAACTACCTTCAACTCCTTCCATGGGATCTGTTTTGAAACAATAATAGATACTCCATTGGTTTTGGCACTCAGAGATGCACTATGATAAACTATTGAGAATTTGTGATTTGCAAATTTTGGTATTCTGTCCCTTCTAAAGTGTGTCTCCTGGAAAAAAACAATCTGCGTCCCAAGCCTTCCCATTTCCGCAAGTAATCTAATCCGTTTCTCCGGAATGTTCAGTCCCTTGACATTATATGAGGTGAATTTTATTCTGGTCATGTCTTTGCGATCTCTTGGAGGCTATGAGGAGAAGGGTCCCCAGACCAAAACCCCCCAAAAAAAAAAAAACAACACCCCCCCTCCCCCCGTTCCCTTATACCAGTTAAGGGAAAAATCCAATTGGCGTGAGTCCTCGATGCCGTTGGGGAAAAAAAAAACCTAAATTATAAACGCCTCCGACTTTTCCTCCACTCGGAGGGGAGACGTCTATTATTGGGGAATGCCCCTGAGCACGAAAAGTTTGAGCGTGAATATATCAGCAATAGCAGTGGCACGCCCTTTGATAGTAACTAAAAAGAGTAAGGAAACCAAAAAAAAAAAAACAAGAGGAAAACAGGAAGAAAAATTTTCAGCATATTTGTCTTCCCCAATCCTCAGGACATCGCCCTGTATCTTCCCTTTACACATCAAAGAGAGAGCAAAAACTACCTTGTGCAGCTGTATTTACATTTCCATACTTATTTTGTAATTGTCAACGTAGAGCCCAATCTACCCCCCCTCTCCCCCCAACCCTCCCCACACATCTACCCGACTTCCTTTCTACCCTTTACTCCTAATTACCCCGTGCATCCCCCTACTCAACCCCTATCCTCCCCCATTCCCCTCCCCCAATACCCCCACCCCCCCCCCACCAACCCCAGGAAGACGGGGCGATGAAAGGGGGGAGAAAAAAAAAAAAACAATTTACTCGTGTCCTCCCCCATCCTATCTCACCCTAATTCATAAGGGACACTGAGTACTTATATCAATTAGTGTAAAGATATTATTGTGACAAAAAAGAAATATAGTATTTGATAACTTGGCTCTTTCCCCTTTCTTCCCTCCCCTCCCTCCCCTCTTACCACTCCCCCCACCTCCCCAGTCCCATCCCCCTCCCCCCCCCCTTTACACCCTTCCCATCACTTTCTTCATGTGCATCAAATGTATCATGTGTTTCCAAAAACCCATTATCGTGACAAAAAAGGAATAATTATTGGTATTTGATAACTTAACTCTTTCCCCTTTCTTCCCTCCCCTCCCTCCCCCCTCCCTCCCCTCTTCCCTCTCCCCTTCATTTACCACTCCCCCCACCTCCCCAGTCCCCTCCCTCATTCCCCTCCCCCCTTTACACCCCCTCCATCACTTTCTTCATGTGCAACAAATGTATCATGTGTTTCCAAAAACCCACGTGCTATTCGTCCAAAACACAGCAATTAAATTTTACCACTCCCACAGCACACCACCAAGAATAAGGAAAAAAAAAAATGCATCAAATACATCATGTGATTCCAATAACCCAGGTGCTATACATCCAAAACACAGCAATAAATCTCCCATTCCCTACAACACATCCAAAAAAAAAAAAAAAGGGGAGCAGAGGAGTCTTCCACTGATACCGCTTTGAGTCTCCTTGACTCTATATTCGGGGTTTTCCACCACCTGCATTTCATAATACATCAAATTCTTATGGGAGACCTTCCATAAAACATGAAAAATAAAAAAGAGTACAAAAAGTAGGGCCATTTAAGGAGGCTAGACAAGGGAGGGCGCACCGGGGGGGGGGGGGAGAAAAAGTTCAGGGAGCACTCCAAAAAGTCCGGAATAGGGAGAAGTTAAAGAAAACAAAAAATAAAATACAAGACAAGAAAAAACAAGTCCACCAAAGAGCTATTATTCTGCTTCCTTCTCCCAATTTCTACTCCTCCTCAGTTTCTTCTGTTGAGTATACTCCCCCACATTGTCAATAGGAATATCAATCCAGTCGGGGACCTCCACCACTTCTGAATCTAAGAACTTAAATAAGTCCGGTAATTGCTCTGGCACCATCAAGGCAAAGGTATGGCCATCCTTTTTTATAATTAATGATAATGGGTGCCCCCATCTATAAGTTGCGCCTTTTGCCCGTATTTGATCCAGAAGTGGTCTCAGTAACCTTCTCCTTCTCTTCGTCTGCCAGCTAAGGTCTGGGAACACCTGGACCTTCTGGCCTGCGGCGAGACGCCGTCACACAGCGGGAGCCTCCCTTCATGACAGCATGGATGCAGAGCGGCCCGGAGAAGAAAATGAAGAAGAGAAGAAGAGAAGAAGGAAGAAGAGAAGAGGATGAAGAAGAAGATGAAGAGAAGAGCGGGAGCCTCCCCTCCATGCCATGGGTGCGGAGCGGCCCAAGGAGAAGAAGATAGAAGATGCCGCGGAGGAGATGCTGGACGAGAACGCCGGAGGAAGAACCAGAAGAGCCAGAAGAACCAGAAGAAGATGAAGGAAGAAAGAAGAAGCATTTAAATAAAGGAATTGTCAAAAATTGTCTCTTGTCATTTTTAACATTTTTGACAGTTTTTTAGTGAAATGGTAGGGGTAAGTACCCCCTTACCATTTCACACAGGTAGGGGCCGGGATCTGGGGTCCCCTTGTTAAAGGGGGCTTCCAGATTCCGATAAGTCCCCCGCCCGCAGACCCCCACAACCACCGGCCAGGGTTGTGGGGATGAGGCCCTTGTCCTCATCAACATGGGGACAAGGTGTCTTGGGGGGCTACCCCAAAGCACCCTCCCAATGTTGAGGGCATGTGGCCTGGTATGGTTCAGGAGGGGGGCCGCACTCTCGTCCCCCCCTCTTTTCCTGCGGCCTGCCAGGTTGCGTGCTCGGATAAGGGTCTGGTATGGATTTTTGGGGGGACCCCACGCCGTTTTTTTTTTTGGCGCGGGGTTCCCCTTAAAATCCATACCAGACCTGAAGGGCCTGGTATGGAATTTAGGGGGTCTGCCACGTCTTTTTTTTTTTTTTTTAATTTTGGTTCGGGGTTGCCCTGTGGGGAATTCCCATGCCGTTTTTATCAATGAACTTCTATGTGTATTGTCGGCAATGCAATAGCCGCGGGTAGTTTTAAATGGCTTTTTTTCCTTCGAAATGTCATTTTGCTGTCAGACTGTTCTAAACACAGGAAACATGCGCCCCTTTACAGGAATACTATAGACACCCCCCAGGTACGAAATTTAAAGGGATATTACACTTTTATTGTTTGACTTTAAGCATTATTAAAATCACTGCTCCTGAAAAAACGGCCGTTTTTAAAACTTTTTTTGCATTGATCCATGTCCCCTGGGGCAGGACCCAGGTCCCCAAACACTTTTTATGACAATAACTTGCATATAAGCCTTTAAACTTAGCACTTTTGATTTCTCCCATAGACTTTTAAAGGGTGTTCTGCGGCATTCGAATTTGCCGCGAACACCCCAAATCGTTCGCTGTTCGGCGAACTTGCGAACAGCCAATGTTCGAGTCGAACATGAGTCCAACTCGAACTCGAAGCTCATCCCTAATCACCAATCTGTCAAGATCCAAATATCTTGTAAAATCTGTAACATCCTAGATCTGCAAAACTTAAAACTGAGGAGCAAAGGTAACCTGTAAACCTACTTGTTATAAGCACATTATGCATTGATGAGTCCCGTTCTGAGGAGCACCTGGTAGAGATACACCTATGCGGAGGAGTGGTTTAGTATGGGGGCCCCTATATTATGCGCGTGTTAGATGTGAGGGGTGGTAGCAACCTGTGGGGATAAAGATTAGTAATACCAGAGAGTTCCCAACTTATGAATAGGAAATAATTAATGTAGTGTCGTACTCCTTGGGTCAGTGATCCATGTTTCCCAGTTGAGGCAAAACGTTACGGTAGACAGGTTGGCCTTGGCGAAGGAGGCTTCCATTTGGAAGTGATTGTTCAGCAGAGCGATGAGATCCGATCCGGAGGGAGGTTGTGACGCGTTCCATTTTCTTGCCAGGGCTAAACGAGCTGCAATTTGAATGTGAGTTGCCAATACTCTGACATTTTTGGGCCAATTAGGGATGTTGAGACCCAGAAGAAGGTCCAGTGGGGATATCGGCAAAGGAATTTTGCATAGCGTTGAGATGAGGGACAAGACTTCTTTCCAGTAATTGTGGATGTTAGGGCAGTCCCACCATATGTGCCTTTTCCCGTACAGTTTCTCCAGAATTGAGAGGAGGTAGATGGGTAGATATTTGCCAATCTGGCTGGGGTGAAGTACCACTTATGGAACAGTTTTTGTGTTGATTCCCAATGAGAGATACATCGTGAAGCTCGAAGAGGAAGGGTCAAGGCTTTGTGCCATAATGGGGGCTTAGGCGGAGAGTCTGTGAAGGTGGACCAGAAGTTGATGAACGAAGAGGTGTGATCTTCGGAGGACGTTGTCAACAATTTATATACCCATGCAATGCCTTTAACTGCTGGATTAGGGGTGTTGTAAAATTTCAAAATGCCATCTAGTAGGGAGTCGCATTCTGTGATATTCAGTGTGGAGAGGAGAGATCAGAGACGCATATATAAAAAAGAAGTGTTGGCAGGCAGGTCAAATGTTTGTTGTAGTTGAGAGAATGGGTGGGGTCCTGAAGTGGAGATGAGTTGTCCCAGGTTGGTGAGTCCATTTTGTATCCATGTCTTGAGGGGTAAGTTAGGAGAGAGCAGTTCCAGTGCTTGGATGTGAAGTTTGAAGAGAATAGATTTGGGTATGCCATTGGATTTTTGTGCAATGGCCGACCACACTGTAACACTGCAGTTACAGAATGTAGGAAGTTACGATGTGGTTTCAAGGTGAGTAGCGCAGCTGTTAGGGTGTATTTCGAACTTGCAGTAAGAGCTACAGTTTCAATTTATGTCCATGTCTTGGTTGAGGTGGGCGACCACCATTCACGTAATTGATCCAGTATAACTGCTTTGTAGTATGCTTGGACGTTGGGGGCTCCCATCCCTCCATTTTGTACAGGAGATAAAAGAATGTCTTTTTTGAGCCTGGGTTGTTTATGTTGCCAAATTTGTGCATTGATTATTTCTTGTAACTGTGCCAATTGTTTGGGTAGCAAAGGTAAAGGGAGTGTGCGAAACATATACAAAGAATGTGGCATTAGATACATTTTAGCTTGAGCTATTCTACCAGCCCAAGAAACAGTATAATTACACATATATTTGGAGATGCGCAGAAGCTTTTCTTGTAGGGCGGCATAGTTTAATTGAAGTAGTGACTTACTTGAAAAGGTTAGTTGGATTCCTAAGTATTGGAGCGATGAGTTCTTGGACCAAGCAAAAGGTGTGTTTGTCGAGATGTGGCGTGAAATTTGAGGGTCTATCTCTAGGTTCAGCATGGTGGATTTGCTGTGGTTTATTTTATAAAGAGAGACTGAGCTAAACTGTTCCAGTGTTTTTTGGGCACTGGGAAGGGAGGATTGGGGATTTGTGAGGGTGATAATAACATCATCTGCGCAGAGACCTATTTTATGTTCAACATCTCCTACTTTGGTGCCCGAAATTGCTGGTGTGGATCTGATGATTTGCGTAAGTGGTTCCATCACCATGGCAAAAAATCAAGGGGGGAAAGTGGGCACCCTTGCCTTGTGTCATTAGTGATGAAGAAGGGGTCTGATGTTATTCCTGATGTCCAGACTCGGGCGCTGGGGGAGGAGTAAAGGTTGAGTACAGCCTTGAGGATGTTCCCTGTCAGTCCAAACTTATACATGACTTTTTCCATGTACTTCCAATGCACCCTGTCAAACGCCTTCTCTGCATCCAGAGAAAGGAAGAGAGAAGGCGCTTGACTGTGCTCTACTCATTGAATCAAATCAATGAGGCGTCTAATGCCATCGGAGGCCTGTCTGCCATCTACAAATCCGACTTGGTCAGGATGTATTATGAGGGGGATAATTTTGGATAAGCGTTGAGCCAGTAGTTTGGCATAGAGTTTGGTGTCAGTGTTTAATAGTGAGATCGGGCGGTAATTGGCTGGGTTATCAGGGGGTTTGCCTGGTTTGGGTATGGTGACAATTAGGGCTTCTAGTGCTTCCGTGGGGATTTTGCCTGTAAGGGTATACTGATTAAAAGTGGTGCATAGGTGTGGGGTGATCAAGTCAGAGAATTGTTTATAGTATTCGTTTGGGAATCCATCAGGGCCTGGGGCCTTGTGGAGGGGTAATTGTTTGATGGCTGTTCGAATTTCCTCGGGGGAGAAGGGCATAGAAATGGAGTCTAGTTGTTCGGTGGATATTGAGGGAAGGTGAATAGAGGAGAGGAACGCATCTATATCTTCTATTTTGGGCTTGATTTCTTGGTCCAATCAGTAAGATTGTAAAGTTTGGCGTAAAATGCACTGAACTCATTCGCTATATCTAGAGGATTGTGAACTTTTTTATCTTGGGAGTTGGATAGATATTGGATCTTATTGGTTATAGACAGAAGATCCGCGCTACAGGATATGCTTGCAACTGCAGCCCCCCTATGTAAGCAGAGGATACCCACTTGTACCCTCAAAGAGTAAATCTAAAAAAATATATATATATATATATATATACAGGGAGTGGCACTGTGCAAATGATAATCTAGTGGTTGTGGTTTTTGTGTCTATGAATTATACTAAGGAAAAACATAAACTGTGAATAAATTGCATATGTATCCCACATGGGGATCAGTGACTACCAATGGGATAGGTGTAATTTCCAAATAAAAGTGCACTATAGCCTTTACCCCGTACCCAATAAATGCTGGTTATCTCAGATAGTGTTGTGTAATGTGTATTAATAGGTGCCAAAGTGTCAAGTGCAATCCAATTGAGTGTTCCAGCCTCTGCTGGAATAGACTCAAGTAATTTAAATATAAGAGGGGGTATCCCCACAATCTAAAGTGCAGTGCAAAAAATATTTTATATAAATATACACCCAGTTTTATGGAATAAATAAATATACATATGTGCAAGATATAATTCAAATTAATGATGAATGTAAAATATAGGATTGGGTAGTGGATAGTGAATTAATAAATAATAATGGGTATAACACAATTCATTAGCAGCATGAGATCATATGTGAAAACACAGAAATAAAAAGTCCAGTATCATTAAAAATTCATATAATATCTTCTACCCGACGACTTCCAGACTCTCTAGAGATACAGTCCCCCTGTTGTGATTCCACTCACCGGAACGCTATACCCCTGCAGGGGTATAGGCATAAGATGTTTCCACTCAGCCGATCAGATCCGGATGCCGATCGAATCCTGGTAACCTCTTGCTTCTGATTTCCCAGTCCAGATCAGCCTCTCCAACCGGACAGCGAGACGGGGGAACTGGATAATCCCCTAGTGTACTCCTATCTCCAGCCGGACATCCGGTCCAAGAATTTGTATGTAATAAAAGGAATTATATCCACATAGCGTAACTCCTTTTAAAAGTTTATTAAGTAAAAAACGACATACAATCCGATAAAGTGAAAATGCTTTAAGGGATAAATTTAAAAAAGGGGGAGAAAGTAATATGTACGGAGCTAACAAGCTCACTGGCTCCCCTTGCTGTCCCGGGACGCAGCGTTGTTCGTAACCACCGCTTGCGTTCCACCGGTCAGCCAGCAGAAACCACAGTGGCAGGAAGTGACGTTGTGCGTGCCAAGATAGTCCCGCCTTACGCGTTTCGTCATACGGACGTCATCGGAGGCGCTGCCATCTTGGTCCTCTCAACGCCTTATATCTGGGTGCAGTACATACCATGGCCAATCACGCACCAAATGCCGTTTGACCGACAGAGTGCAAAGCCAATTCAGAAACCTCCTCAACTACGGAGATGAGAGCCAAACCCCATTCGTTTTAGACCTCACTAAACGAAGGAAACCAATATGCGGACAGGTGGCATCTCCTTAAACGCCATCTAGTGGAGAATTTGTATATATATAATGGAATGGCGGCCATGGGAAATTGTATTTTGCAATCCAGATATTAGCCGGTAAAACTAATTTACAACATTTTACGTCACATAAATGAAATAAATATATCACAATTCCTCGGGAAAGATATGTTAGAATTAGGTTTGAGAAGGAGATTTTTTTTTTAGGTTTGAGAAGGAGAATTTTACATAAATATAATTATATACTAAAAATAAAAAAATTTTTAAAAATAGAAGTAAAAATAAAAATACATGAATTAGTTTAATAGTGTACCAATAGGGTTATGACTGACCCTATTCCATAAAAACGTATTAAATATGTGAAATTAAATCAGTTAAAATGTGCAATCTATAGGATTAAAAGAGGAGTAGGACCTAATTATGTGGTATTTTTTAACCATACTCGTTATGCATCCCCAACGTGTAGTTAATCCATACATTTAATTTAAAATTATAGGGAAGATTGTTAATATAGGGAACTCAGAAATAAATGGTGAAACTGTTCCCTGAAATGAAAGGTTTTTATAGGTGCCAAAGGTGTCTACCTTACCGTGTGAGTAAAAGACAACCGAAGAGAAAGCTATCCTTTAAATCGAGAGGAGGAAAAGAGTACCAAATCAGGGAATTGATCACTTGCGAAAGTACTCATGTTACGTACGTGATTGAATGTCCCTGTCGGCTACAGTATGTGGGAAGAACCACTAGGCCCCTCCGCGTCAGGATTAGAGAACATATTAATAATATTAAGAAAGGCTTTCCAAAGCACAATCTGTCTAGGCATTTTGATGAGGTCCACAATAGGAACCCCACGGGATTAATTTTCTACGGTATAGATTTGATTAAAGACCATTGGAGAGGAGGCAACAAAAAAATAAAAGTCTCTCAGAACGAAACAAAATGGATATACCGTTTAGGGAGTCTGGTTCCTAGAGGATTGAATGTGGACATTGATCTGAACTGCTTTTTATCTAATTTTTAGATGGATGTCCACTTTCTACTGGTTTATTCCACTTCCAATACTACTAATTTAACATATGCATAATTCTTAATATTCTTTCACCCTATTTTTAAGAATCATTGCGAATAGGCCTCTAATTTGAATAGGGTGTACAAGCGCTCTCAATTTATTTCTGAGTTCCCTATATTAACAATCTTCCCTATAATTTTAAATTAAATGTATGGATTAACTACACGTAAGGGGTCTTGTTTCTTATATACTAGTTGGGATACCCCCTCCAGTTCATACTTATTTTTGAACACACAACAATCACGTTGGGGATGCATAACGAGTATGGTTAAAAAATACCACATAATTAGGTCCTACTCCTCTTTTAATCCTATAGATTGCACATTTTAACTGATTTAATTTCACATATTTAATACGTTTTTATGGAATAGGGTCAGTCATAACCCTATTGGTACACTATTAAACTAATTCATGTATTTTTATTTTTACTTCTATTTTTTAAAATTTTTTTATTTTTAGTATATAATTATATTTATGTAAAATTCTCCTTCTCAAACCTAAAAAAAAAATCTCCTTCTCAAACCTAATTCTAACATATCTTTCCCGAGGAATTGTGATATATTTATTTCATTTATGTGACGTAAAATGTTGTAAATTAGTTTTACCGGCTAATATCTGGATTGCAAAATACAATTTCCCATGGCCGCCATTCCATTATATATATACAAATTCTCCACTAGATGGCGTTTAAGGAGATGCCACCTGTCCGCATATTGGTTTCCTTCGTTTAGTGAGGTCTAAAACGAATGGGGTTTGGCTCTCATCTCCGTAGTTGAGGAGGTTTCTGAATTGGCTTTGCACTCTGTCGGTCAAACGGCATTTGGTGCGTGATTGGCCATGGTATGTACTGCACCCAGATATAAGGCGTTGAGAGGACCAAGATGGCAGCGCCTCCGATGACGTCCGTATGACGAAACGCGTAAGGCGGGACTATCTTGGCACGCACAACGTCACTTCCTGCCACTGTGGTTTCTGCTGGCTGACCGGTGGAACGCAAGCGGTGGTTACGAACAACGCTGCGTCCCGGGACAGCAAGGGGAGCCAGTGAGCTTGTTAGCTCCGTACATATTACTTTCTCCCCCTTTTTTAAATTTATCCCTTAAAGCATTTTCACTTTATCGGATTGTATGTCGTTTTTTACTTAATAAACTTTTAAAAGGAGTTACGCTATGTGGATATAATTCCTTTTATTACATACAAATTCTTGGAGCGGATGTCCGGCTGGAGATAGGAGTACACTAGGGGATTATCCAGTTCCCCCGTCTCGCTGTCCGGTTGGAGAGGCTGATCTGGACTGGGAAATCAGAAGCAAGAGGTTACCAGGTTTCGATCGGCATCCGGATCTGATCGGCTGAGTGGAAACATCTTATGCCTATACCCCTGCAGGGGTATAGCGTTCCGGTGAGTGGAATCACAACAGGGGGACTGTATCTCTAGAGAGTCTGGAAGTCGTCGGGTGGAAGATATTATATGAATTTTTAATGATACTGGACTTTTTATTTCTGTGTTTTCACATATGATCTCATGCTGCTAATGAATTGTGTTATACCCATTATTATTTATTAATTCACTATCCACTACCCAATCCTATATTTTACATTCATCATTAATTTGAATTATATCTTGCACATATGTATATTTATTTATTCCATAAAACTGGGTGTATATTTATATAAAATATTTTTTGCACTGCACTTTAGATTGTGGGGATACCCCCTCTTATATTTAAATTACTTGAGTCTATTCCAGCAGAGGCTGGAACACTCAATTGGATTGCACTTGACACTTTGGCACCTATTAATACACATTACACAACACTATCTGAGATAACCAGCATTTATTGGGTACGGGGTAAAGGCTATAGTGCACTTTTATTTGGAAATTACACCTATCCCATTGGTAGTCACTGATCCCCATGTGGGATACATATGCAATTTATTCACAGTTTATGTTTTTCCTTAGTATAATTCATAGACACAAAAACCACAACCACTAGATTATCATTTGCACAGCGCCACTCCCTGTATATATATATATATTTTTTTTTTTAGATTGTATCTTATTGTTGGCACGGTGTTTTTGTAATTGTTTGGCTAGGAACGCGTCTGATTTGTTAGCCGAGGAGTAATATTGTAGCCTAAGGCGTTTTATATAATAATCACATTTCTTGTGTAGGTGCTCACTGAGTTTGTATCTTAGATTTTTGAGGTCTAGGGAAATTTTGGTTGATGGTGCTTGTTTATTGGCATGTTCTAATGCTCTGAGCTGTTGTAGCAATTTTTCTGTGGTGGCCGCATGTTGCTTTTTAGCTTGTGCTCCGAATTTAATAAGGAGGCCCCGTATGCGCATGCCAAACAATAGATTGGTCAGCAAGAGAATGCACATTGTTATCAAAGTAGGTCTCAATCTCGAATCGAAGCTCAGTCTCAAAGGATGGGTTGGTAAGGAGGGATGTGTTTAGTCTCCAAATGTTATGACGTGTAGTCCTTTTGCATTTGAATATGTGATGGATATGGGCGCGTGGTAAGACCACATGATTGTACCTATGCGCGCTTCAGTGATTGATTGGAGGGGAAATTTATCAGTGAGGAACATATCGATCTGAGAGTAGGACTGCTGGGGGCTGGAGAAGAAGGTGTAATCTCGCTCCATATCATGGGTACATCGCCATGGGTCACAAAGATCTTCCTTGTGTAGAAGAGCGGACAAGGCGGAGGGCCTACGTTTAGTTGGGTTAGACGTGTCTAGGGAAATGTCAATGATTTTTTTGAAGTCTCCACACAATATCGCTGGGTTGGATCTATACGGGGCCAATTTGGAGATCAGTGTGTTGTAAAATTTCTTTTGGTCAGTGTTAGGGGCGTAGAGATTTACTAGGGTGAGACGTTGGTTCTCAATCATTGCAGAGAGAATCAGGTACCTACCGTCTTCATCAGTCGCACAGTGATGTAGCTGAAAGGTGACAGAGGAGATAGAGGAGCTAATCGCTATCATTACTCCCGTTTTTTTGGTGGGGGCACTGGCAAAAAAGCAGCGTGGGTAACGCTTGTGTGAGCATTTTGGGGAACTGTCTTTGTATCTTGTACACAAAATATGTCAGCGCGATGTGACAGTGCCTCTTTCCAGAGGAGGTTGCGCTTGAAGGGGGAGTTTAGGCCTTTTACATTTAAGGAGGTGATTTTGATGGCCATGATAGTGGGGAGTGACCTGGGATGACGATGAAAGGAGCGAGATTCCACACACCCTAAGTCCGCCCCAACTACGTATGAGGTAAATAATAGAGTATGTAAGTATACAGAGTATGTTTGCTATATACAAAACTACACTGGAGGAATCTGTTGAAGCTACATAGGACTGTCAGAGGTATTACAGTGTGACAGTAGGCAATTCAATCGATAAGTAGAACAGATATTCAGCGAGAACAAGTAATTAATAAGAGAAAAAAATAGTTACGAACAGAAAATCAACAACTATAACAACTATATCAGTGTGCGTGGCACACTATAACCTGAGGGAGTGGATTTGTCTCTATGACTGTGCCTGTCTGAGATCCTATTAATGCGGAGGACCGAAGGCCTTCTTGTTGTTAAAGGCATCGCCTGGATCATGTATCCGGTTCCGGAATGGCGGAGGGCGCGAGTGGGAGCCCCTGTTTTCGGTTTCGTTGGCAGATATGGGAAGAAATCCCCAATTGGTCAATTTTTTGTTTCCATCTTTGGGAGTGAGAATGGGAATTATCTGTTGCAGGTACGTTACCAGTAGCTTGGTAGGGAAACCCCACTTATATGCGATTTTCTTTTCCTGTAACACAGAGGTTATGGGGGTGAATGCGCTTCTCATCTCCATTGTGGCTTTGGAGAGGTCACTAAACATGAGGACATTCGTGTACGGTGCTGGGAGCGGTTTAGTGGTTTTGGCCATTTGTAGTATCTGTTCCTTAACATGAAAGTAGTGCACTCTCGCTAGTATGTCCCTGGGAATGTCAGGGGGGAGGTGTGCTGGCTTAGCAATTCAGTGCGCTCTATCGATCGTGATGTCCCGTGCATTTAACCGAGGCAGTAGACTTGAGAACATCTGTTGAAGGTAGGGAGTGATTTCATTCGGTTTAACAGATTCGGGAACACCTCTGAATTTTATATTGTTCCTTCTGGAAAGGTCTTCCAAATCTGCTAATTTCAGCTTTATGTGGTGTATTTCAGACGCATGATGGTCATGTGCGTCCAGCAGATCGTTATGGGCCCTGACGTGGTCATGCATGCTCTCCTCTAGTACATTCATTCTCCCCTCAAGGTGGTCTACCCTGTTATGAATCTGAGAGACAGAAATTTGCAGTTCTCTGTGCAGGTCTCTTTGCAGGGTTAGGAGCATGGCTTTAAGCATAGACTCTGTCACAGGGTTGTCTGATGCAGGGATGGCCGCTAGAGCTGGGGTGTGTGCTGTGTCAAGGTCCCTGTCAGCCCACTGATGCTTTTTATATTGTGGCTCCTTGCTGGGGGAGATGGCTGGGGAAGATACCAGTCTCTTACCTCTGTCTGCGCTGTGCTGAGAGGATGAAACATCAAGCGATGGCAGGGTATCCATTTCCTCCCTGTGAGTGTTTTCAAGTGGCTGGAACGGAAGATCATCCTGAGGGGTAGCTGCCAGCTGTGCCTCAGAGTGCACAGAGCGGGACGTTCCTGAGGTATTGCTCCCGGCGCCGGCGCCATCTTGGGCCTTGTTCATGGCTGCAGGGGGATAGTAATCTGTGAGGAGGCGAGGTGCTGGCGGCTTATTCCACTTTCCAGACATGCCCGGGATGGTCCAGATATCGTTCCCCCTCCGTGTGGCCGGAATGGGGGTCGGATCGTTGCGTGCGGTAGCTTCGGATCCTGTCAGCGGCGTGAAGCTCAGGCTTCAAGCCTCCATCATGGTCCACAGCAGGCCACGCCCCTTGTTTGAGTTTTTTAATAACAAAGTCGCTTTGTCAAAGACATCCATAAAAACAGTTATTGAATCATATTTGTAATTGAACAGTGTAAAAAAAAAAAAAAAAGAAAATTTTTTCCCACCTGTCTATTGTTAACCTAAACATAGGTGGAACATACATCGTTTGATAGTGCACTACAATGTATCTGTTAATGGAATTTTGATACATTGTAGCCTTTACCTGGGATGTGGGTAAAACCAACAGCTTTAGGCTAAAGGCCCGTACACACCATACGAAAATCAGATGGGAAAATTCATAAGACGAGCTGCCTGTGGATTTTCGGATCGTTAGTACGGTGCTTTCGACAGCCGATTTGACTTTTTCGTCAGACAAAGGCTGGATGTGAAGGCTATAACATTTTTGTCGGATGTAAATTCAATGTCTGATTTTCGGATGGTCAGTACAGAAATCGTCACACAAAAGTCGAAAGTACAAACACGCACGATCAGAATCGAGGAACGATCTGGCAGAGTTCGGTCTTGTAAACTACTGTTCGTAATCTAGAATTAACAATTGTGACGCTGCAATTGATGAAATGTCGAAATGCAGCGCATATTCTCATCTTCTTTAATGGGATAATAATGAAGCTGCTTTGCTGGTAATTCTGATGTAGTTATGCCAAACGTATTTTAAAAGGCATTTGTTTTGTAGTGATATAAATAATATTAATATTATAGTTGTTGTTTGATTTTTTGGGGGAAGTTACCACAACACCATTATCCCTGAGTTTTTAAGATCAAAGATACAACTATGTTGGTGTCTCTTGTTAATTTTCCTTTGTGTTGTTTTAACCGCTTCAGCCCCGAACCATTTGGCTGGCCAAAGACCAGAGCGCTTTTTGTGATTCGGCACTGCGTCGCTTTAACTGACAATTGCGCGGTCGTGCAACGTGGCTCCTAAACAAAATTGTTGTCCTTTTTTTCCCACAAATAGAGCTTTCTTTTGGTGATATTTGATCACCTCTGCGGTTTTTATTTTTTGTACTATGAACAAAAAAAAGAGCAACAGTTTTGAAAAAACGCATTATTTTTTACTATAATAAATATCCCCTCCAAAAATATAAAAAAACATTTTTTTTTCCTCAGTTTAGGCCGATACGTATTCTTCTACATATTTTGGGTAAAAAAATTTGCAATAAGTTTATATTGATTGGTTTGCGCAAAAGTTATAGCGTCTACAAAATAGGGGATAGTTTTATGAAATTTTTATTAATATTTTTTTTTTTACTAGTAATAGTGGTGATCAGCAATTTTTATCGTGACTGCAACATTATGGTGGACACGTCGGACAATTTTGACACATTTTTGGAACCATTGGCATTAATACAGCAATCAGTGCGATTAAAAATGCATTGATTACTGTAAAAATGTCACTGGCAGTGAAGGTGTTAACACTAGGGGGCAGTGAAGGGGTTAATGTGTGTCCTAGTTTGTGTTCTAACTAAAGGGGAGGGGGACTGTGCAGGGAAACTAACAGATCACTGTTCATACTCTGTATGAACAGACGATCTGTCAGTTTACCCCTCAGAGAACCGGAAACTGTGTGTTTACACATACAGTTATACAGTTCTGGGTTCTCCATATGCCCCGAGCGATCGTGGGAGCCCAGTGGTTATCGAGACCGCCGAGCACTCACATCGGCTCGGGGAGCGAACGGGGGGCACGCGCTTCCAGCGGCACGCACGCGCCCCCTCAGAGGGGCGTAGCTAGCCAACACTGAAAATGGACATTTAGATCCACAGCTTGTCAGTGAGGGAGAACACCAGAGAGACTCAGGCCCACCAGCGGCCACAATTCATCACCATCCTCACCCCAGGGCAGCAGGACATCCTCACCGACTATGTCCTGAAAACGGATGGGCCACTACAAGCTGAACAAACTGACAACATTCATTATTTACATAGGAGGACAAGTGCAGTTATTTCCAAGATGAGGGCGGCCTGGCCCACCGCGTGAGGCATACATGGATCTCCCTGATGAGATCCAGGAAGAAACGGGCATCTCAGCCTTACCTGCATCCCCCACACAAGACCCAGGTACAGATCCCCTCACAAGCAGCCCTGCTAAGGCCCGGATGCGGATGGATACACCACTTCCGCGGCCGCCTTAGGCTCTACTTGAGGCCCAGGCCTTCAACCCTCTGCAATCCAACCAGGCCCTGCACACCTCCATGGCATCATTCCCCACCACAGGGCAGCCGGTGACGGACACCACCCTGAAAGATATGTTAATGTCATTGCAGTCCTCGCTGATGACAGACCTCTCCTCACTGTTTCAAAAAATCTCCACAGGTAGGGATGAGCTTCGTGTTCGAGTCGAACCCATGTTCGACTCGAACATCGTCTGTTCGCCCGTTCGCCGAATTGCGAATGATATGGGCCGTTCGTGCCAAATTCGTGTGGAGCCTCACGGCCCATAATTCATTGCGGCATCGCAGTGCATTGCTGGCTGATGATTGGCCAAGCATGCACTATGACCCGCATGCTTGGCCAATCACAGCACCGTCTGAACAGAGAGCCGTAATTGGCCAAAGCCAAGGAGGCTTTGGCCAATTATGGCTCAGTGGATTTAGTACACGCCCCACACTATATAAGGCCGCCTGCACGGCGGCCTTGTGTAGTGTGTGTTTCGGCGTTCATTGAGAGAGAGAGAGAGACAGACAGTGACATTTGATTTGAGTTAGATAGATTAGGCAGAACAGTCAGTCAGTTAGCTGCACTTAGAGTGTATTGTGTATATATATGCATCCCAGGTGTTGCATATATATATATACACTGTATTCAGTTTAGCTAGATCCGTTCCTGTTATCTTCCTACTGACAGGCAGGCTTGTCTTGTTACAGTATTTACAGCTACCTGAAGAAAATTACTGGTGTTCTTTTGATCCTATTAGTACCACAGTCAGGCAGCTAGACTATTTACAGTTAGTGCAGTGCATCCTGCTCACAGTGTTCAGCTAGATCCGTTCCTGTTATCTTCTTACTGACAGGCAGGCTTGTCTTGTTACAGTATATACAGCTACCTGAAGAAAATTGCTGGTGTACTTTTGATCCTATTAGTACCACAGTCAGGCAGCTAGACTATTTACAGTTAGTGCAGTGCGTCCTGCTCACAGTGTTCAGCTAAACCTACAAGTTAGTGGCGTGCGTCCTGCTCACAGTGTTCAGCTAAACCTACAAGTTAGTGGGGTGCGTCCTGCTCACAGTGTTCAGCTAAACCTACAAGTTAGTGGGGTGCGTCCTGCTCACAGTGTTCAGCTAAACCTACAAGTTAGTGGGGTGCGTCCTGCTCACAGTGTTCAGCTAAACCTACAAGTTAGTGGGGTGCGTCCTGCTCACAGTGTTCATCTAAACCTACAAGTTAGTGTGGTGCGTCCACCTCACAGTGTTCAGCTAAACCTACAAGTTAGTGGGGTGCGTCCTGCTCACAGTGTTCAGCTAGATCCGTTCCTGTTATCTTCTTACTGACAGGCAGGCTTGTCTTGTTAGAGTATATACAGCTACCTGAAGAAAATTACTGGTGTTCTTTAGATCCTATTAGTACCACAGTCAGGCAGCTAGACTATTTACAGTTAGTGCAGTTCGTTCTGCTCACAGTGTTCTGCTAAACCTACAAGTTAGTGGGGTGCGTCCTGCTCACAGTGTTCTGCTAAACCTACAAGCTAGTGGGGTGCGTCCTGCTCACAGTGTTCAGCTAGATCCGTTCCTGTTATCTTCTTACTGACAGGCAGGCTTGTCTTGTTACAGTATATACAGCTACCTGAAGAAAATTACTGGTGTTCTTTTGATCCTTTTAGTACCACAGTCAGGCAGCTAGACTTTTTACAGTTAGTGCAGTGTGTTCTGCTCACAGTGTTCAGCTAAACCTACAAGTTAGTGGGGAGCGTCCTGCTCACAGTGTTCAGCTAAACCTACAAGTTAGTGGGGTGCGTCCTGCTCACAGTGTTCAGCTAAACCTACAAGTTAGTGGGGTGCGTCCACCTCACAGTGTTCAGCTAAACCTACAAGTTAGTGGGGTGCGTCCTGCTCACAGTGTTCAGCTAGATCCGTTCCTGTTATCTTCTTACTGACAGGCAGGCTTGTCTTGTTACAGTATTTACAGCTACCTGAAGAAAATTGCTGGTGTTCTTTTGATCCTATTAGTACCACAGTCAGGCAGCTAGACTATTTACAGTTAGTGCAGTGCATCCTGCTCACAGTGTTCAGCTAAACTTACAAGTTAGTGGGGTGCGTCCACCTCACAGTGTTCAGCTAAAGCTACCTGTAGAAGGTTGGTGGTGTTCTCATACTACAGGCAGGCAGTTGATTTTGCTAGCTGCAGTATCAGTACATATATATATATATATATATATATATATATATATATATATATATATATATCCCAGCTTAGTGCAGCTACAGGCCATTAGTATGTCTGGAAGGCCAAGAAGGAGAGGCAGACAGTCACAAGCCAATAAGAGAGGGCAAGCAGGCTCTGTGTCTAGTGCTGGTCGTGGAGACGGTGCATCCTTATCAGCACGTGGCCGTGTGACACGCTTGGCCTTTTTTTTGGCAGCTGGCCGCGTTGAGCCGCAACATGCGGAAGGCTTGGTCGAGTAGATGACCAAGCCGTCCTCATCCTCCTCATCCTCTTTCATCCATGCCCAGGGTACTTTGTCTGGCAAAGCAGCGGCCTCTTCCCTCGGCTCAATGCCATCAGTGACTCCTTCCCTAGCCCCACCATGTCCTCCTGAGGAGTCCCTCGAACTGTTTGACCACAGTGTTGGGTACATGCTCCAGGAGGATGCCCAGCGTTTGGAAGGCTCTGATGATGATACTGAGCTTGATGAAGGCAGTAACATGAGCACGGACAGAGGGGGTGCCCAAGAAGGACAGCAATCTGGCAGTCATGCTCCCCCTGCTGCAGCATACTGCCAGGTTTGCTCCAGTGATGGGGAGGGAGGGGATGATGAGGTCACTGACTCAACTTGAGTACCTGATAGGAGAGAGGAGGAGGAGGAGGAGGAGGCGGCACATCACCAACGAGGCAGGATGCCCTCCAGGGGCCAGCCTAAGGACAGCACACTGACTGCATCACACCCCAAAGCTCCACATATGCAGGGCGCTGCAGTCTCTGCGCGTTATTCAAAAAGTTCTTTGGTGTGGGCCTTTTTTGAGACGAGTGCATCAGATCGCACCGCTGCTATTTGCAACATATGTCTCAAGCGTATCTCGCGTGGCCAAAACATCTCCCGCTTGGGTACCACATGCTTGACCAGACATATGTTGACCTGCCATGCAGTTCGTTAGCAAGCGTATCTAAAAGACACACACCAAAGAACAAAGAGGACCTCTCCTTGCTCCTCATCAGCTGAGATTTCCAACCCCACTATACCTTCAGTCCTCTCTGAGACCTGCACTGAGAGGAATGAAGGTGTAGAATTAGGTGTGTCACAGCCAAGTACTTGTGGGCAATCTGCTTTTGGTACACTGACGTCAGATTGTACCAGGCAAATTTCCCTGCCCCAGCTGTTGCACCGCCGAAAGAAGTTTGCTCCCAGCCATCCACATGCCCAGCGGTTGAATGCTAGCTTGGCAAAATTGCTAGCAGTTCAACTACTGCCTTTTCAATTGGTAGACTCTGCCCCCTTCTGTGAGTTTGTGGAATGTGCGGTTCCTCAGTGGCAGGTACCCAAACGGCACTTTTTCTCACGGAAGGCGATTCTGGCTCTCTACCGGCATGTGGAAGGCAATGTCCATGCCTTGCTGGACAGGGCGGTCAGCGGTAAGGTGCATATTACCGCTGACTCATGGTCCAGCAGGCATGGACAGGGACGTTACCTAAGTTTCACGGTGCATTGGGTGACTCTGCTGGCAGCTGGGAAGGATGCAGGACAAGGTGCAGTAGTGTTGGAGGTTGTTCCGCCACCACGCCTCCAAAATGCTAATGATTGTGACACACTTCTCTCCTCCACCCCCTCCTCTTCTTCTTCCTCCATGGCCTCTTCCTGTGCTTTGTCCTCGGAACCAGCGGTGCTCCGTAGCCATTCAAGGGGCTACGCAAGTACGCAGGCCAAAAGATGCCATGCGGTGCTTGAGCTGGTGTGCTTGGGGGACAGGAGCCACACTGGGGCAGAGGTTCTGTCAGCTCTGCAGGGGCAGGTTCAGAGGTGGTTGACGCCACGCCAACTTCAGGCAGGAATGGTGGTTTGCGACAATGGCACCAACCTCCTCTCTGCCCTCCGACAGGGACAAATGACCCATGTGCCCTGTTTGGCTCACGTCCTTAACTTGGTGGTGCAGCGGTTCTTGGGCAGGTACCCGGGCTTACAGGATGTCCTGAGGCAGGCCAGGAAAGTCTGTTTGCATTTCCGCCGGTCATATAATGCCAGTGCTCGGCTGACGGACCTCCAAAAGGAGTTTAACCTGCCCAAGAACCGCCTAATCTGTGACATGCCCACCAGGTGGAACTCAACGTTGGCCATGCTGCAGTGGCTGCACACGCAGCAGAGGGCCATCAATGAGTACCTGTGCGACTATGGCACCAGGACAGGGTCAGGGGAGCTTTTTTTTTTTTCCCCACGCCAGTGGGCCATGATCAGGGATGCATGCACTGTCCTGTCACCATTTGAGGAGGCTACGAGGATGGTGAGCAGTGACAGTGCATGCATCAGTGACACTGTCCCCCTTGTCCACCTGTTGGAGCACACGCTGCGTGGAATAATGGACAGGGCACTTGAGGCAGAACAGAGGCAGGAAGAGCAGGACTTCCTTAGCTCTCAAGGCCCCCTTTATCCAAACAGTGTTCCTGCGTGCCCGCCGATCACACAGGAAGAGGACGAGGAGGAGGAGGAGGAAGATTGTGTCAGTATGGAGGTGGAGCCTGGCACTCAGCATCAGCAGCAGTCTTTAAGGGATCAGTCCCAAGAAACACATGGACTTGTACGTGGCTGGGAAGAGGTGGCTGCGGACCATGTCGTCCTTAGTGACCCAGAGGACTCCGGACCAAATGCCTCAGAAAACCTATGCTGCATGGCCTCCCTGATCCTGCAAAGCCTGCGTAAGGATCCTCGTATTCGTGGTATCAAGGAGAAGGACCAATACTGGCTGGCAACCCTCCTTGATCCACGTTACAAGGGTAAGGTTGCGGACCTTATCTTGCCATCGCAGAGGGAGCAGAGGATGAAACATCTTCAGGAGGCCTTGCAGAAAGGTCTGTGCAACACGTTCCCAGAGACTGGGAGGTTACAAACTCCTGTTTCTGGACAACATGTTGCCGAGGCTTCGGTCAGTCAAAGAAGGAGCGGTGGAGAAGGTGGCCGTCTGACCGATGCGTTCAGACAATTTTTTGGTCCGCAGCCCCAAGGTATGATCGGTTCCAGCAACCATCGCCAGCGTCTGTTTTACATGGTGCAGGAATACCTAGGGGCAAGATCAGACTTGGACACCTTTCCCACCGAAAATCCTCTGGGTTACTGGGTCTTGAGGATGGATCACTGGCCAGAGCTTGCACAGTATGCAATTGAGCTATTGGCCTGTCCTGCATCCAGCGTTCTTTCGGAACGCACATTCAGTGCTGCTGGGGGCGTGGTAACCGATCACAGGGTGCGTCTGTCCACCGACTCGGTCGATCGACTGACCTTCATAAAAATGAATCAGTCTTGGATCACCACCAGCTACCAAGCACCTGATGCTGATGTAACCGAATAATTTTTTTTGAAATCTCAGATCCCTTCAAAGACTGCCTATGCTGATGCTGAGTGACTATCCCTGAGTAATTATCCTCTTCCTCCTCATTGATCACGCTGATAGCTCGTAAGAACATTTTTGGTTCTGGGCGCCACCACCAGTGCCTAAGGCACAATTTTTCAGCCCCTGTTTAACAGGGGCGTGTAATTACAATTTTTGATGCAATACTTTGCAGCAGGGCTCATTTCAGCATTCCAACTAGAGTATCTGTGAGGGGTTGCAGTGTTGTGGCACCAGCACGAGTGCCTAAGGCCCAATTTTTCTGCCCCTCTTTAACCACCTGCCGACCGCCTAATGCAGATATACTGCGGCTGAATGGCACGGGCAGGCAGAATCACGTACCCATACATGATCTGCCTCCCGCGGGCGGGGGGTCCGACCGGACCCCCCCCGCTGCCAGCGGCGGTCGGCATTTGACTGGGAGCGTTGAGAGGCGAGGGGGAGACCATCAGATCGTGCCCCCCCTCGCGATCGCTCCCAGCCAATCGGAATCCTCCCCTGCCTGTGTGTAGTACACACAGGCAGAGGATGTGATGTCATCTCTCCTCGGCTCGGCAGTTTCCGTTCTGGCGCCGAGGAGAGAAGACATGTGAGTGCACAAAACACACACACACAGTAGAACATGCCAGGCACATAAAACACCCCCGACCCCCCCCCCCGATCGTCCCCCGATCCCCCCCCAATCACGCCCCCCCGTCACAAACTGACACCAAGCAGTATTTTTTTTTTTTCTGATTACTGCATGGTGTCAGTTTGTGACAGTTAGAAGTGTTAGGGCAGTGAGTATTAGCCCCCTGTAGGTCTAGGATACCCCCTAACCCCCCCTAATAAAGTTTTAACCCCTTGATCACCCCCTGTCGCCAGTGTCACTAAGCAATCATTTTTCTGATCTCTGTATTAGTGTCGCTGGTGACGCTAGTTAGGGAGGTAAATATTGAGGTTCGCTGTCAGCGTTTTATAGCGACAGGGACCCCCATATACTATCTAATAAATGTTTTAACCCCTCTATTGCCCCCTAGTTAACCCTTTCACCCCTGATCACTGTATAACCATTACGGGTGATGCTGGTTAGTTCGTTTATTTTTTATAGTGTCAGGGCACCCGCTGTTTATTACCGAATAAAGGTTTAGCCCCTTGATCACCCGGCGGTGATATGCGTCGCCCCAGGCAGCGTCAGATTAGCGCCAGTACCGCTAACACCCACGCACGCAGCATACGCCTCCCTTAGTGGTATAGTATCTGTACGGATCAATATCTGATCCGATCAGATCTATACTAGCGTCCCCAGCACTTTAGGGTTCCCAAAAACGCAGTGTTAGCGGGATCAGCCCAGATACCTGCTAGCACCTGCGCTTTGCCCCTCCGCTCGGCCCAGCCCAGCCCAGCCCACCCAAGTGCAGTATCAATCGATCACTGTCACTTACAGAACACTAAACGCATAACTGCAGCGTTCGCAGAGTCAGGCCTGATCCCTGTGATCGCTAACAGTTTTTTTGGTAGCGTTTTGGTGAACTGGCAAGCACCTGCCCCAGGCAGCGTCAGGTTAGCGCCAGTACCGCAAACACCCACGCACGCACCATACACCTCCCTTAGTGGTATAGTATCTGATCGGATCACTATCTGATCCGCTTAGATCTATACTAGCGTCCCCAGCAGTTTAGGGTTCCCACAAACGCAGTGTTAGCGGGATCAGCCCAGATACCTGCTAGCACCTGCGTTTTGCCCCTCCGCCCGGCCCAGCTCAGCCCACCCAAGTGCAGTATCGATCGATCACTGTCACTTACAAAACACTAAACGCATAACTGCAGCGTTCGCAGAGTCAGGCCTGATCCCTGTGATCGCTAACAGTTTTTTTTGTAGCGTTTTGGTGAACTGGCAAGCACCAGCAGCCTACTACACCCCGGTCGTAGTCAAACCAGCACTGCAGTAACACTTGGTGACGTGGCGAGTTCCATAAGTGCAGTTCAAGCTGGTGAGGTGGCAAGCACAAGTAGTGTCCTGCTGCCACCAAAAAGACAAACACAGGCCCGTCGTGCCCATAGTGCCCTTCCTGCTGCATTCGCCAATCCTAATTGGGAACCCACCGCTTCTGCAGCGCCCGTACTTCCCCCATTCACATCCCCAACCAAATGCAGTCAGCTGCATGAGAGGCATTTTCTTTATGTCCTCCCGAGTACCCCTACCCAACGAACCCCCCCAAAAAAGATGTCGTGTCTGCAGCAAGTGCGGATATAGGCTTGACACCCGCTATTATTGTCCCTCCTGTCCTGACAATCCTGGTCTTTGCATTGGTGAATGTTTTGAACGCTACCATGCACTAGTTGAGTATTAGCGTACAGCATTGCACAGACTAGGCGCACTTTCACAGGGTCTCCCAAGATGCCATCGCATTTTGAGAGACCCGAACCTGGAACCGGTTACAGTTATAAAAGTTAAAGTTACAAAAAAAAGTGTAAAAAAAAAAAAAAAAACACATACAAAAATATAAAATAAAAAAAAATAGTTGTCGTTTTATTGTTCTCTCTCTCTCTATTCTCTCTATTGTTCTGCTCTTTTTTACTGTATTCTATTCTGCAATGTTTTATTGTTATTATGTTTTATCATGTTTGCTTTTCAGGTATGCAATTTTTTATACTTTACAGTTTACTGTGCTTTATTGTTAACCATTTTTTTGTCTTCAGGTACGCCATTCACAACTTTGAATGGTTATACCAGAATGATGCCTGCAGGTTTAGGTATAATCTGGGTATCATTCTTTCCAGCCAGCGGTCGGCTTTCATGTAAAAGCAATCCTAGCGGCTAATTAGCCTCTAGACTGCTTTTACAAGCAGTGGGAGGGAATGCCCCCCACCCAACGTCTTCCGTGTTTTTCTCTGGCTCTCCTGTCTCAACAGGGAACCTGAAAATGCAGCCAGTGATTCAGCCAGCTGACCATAGAGCTGATCAGAGACCAGAGTGGCTCCAAACATCTCTATGGCCTAAGAAACCGGAAGCTACGAGCATTTTATGACTTAGATTTCGCCGGATGTAAACAGCGCCATTGGGAAATTGGGAAAGCATTTTATCACACCGATCTTGGTGTGCTCAGATTCTTTGAGGGCAGAGGAGAAATCTACTGTCTAATAGACCCCAATTTTTTCAAAAAAGAGTACCTGTCACTACCTATTGCTATGATAGGGGATATTTACATTCCCTGAGATAACAATAAAAATGATTAAAAAAAAAAATGAAAGGAACAGTTTAAAAATAAGATAAAAAAAAAAATAATATTAAAGAAAAAAAGCAAAAAAAAAGCATCCCTGTCCCCCCTGCTCTCGCGCTACGGCGAACGCAAGCGTCGGTCTGGCGTCAAATGTAAACAGCAATTGCACCATGCATGTGAGGTATCACTGCGAAGGTCAGACCGAGGGCAGTAATTTTAGCAGTAGACCTCCTCTGTAAATCTAAAGTGGTAACCTGTAAAGGCTTTTAAAGGCTTTTAAAAATGTATTTTGTTTGTCGCCACTGCACGTTTGTGCGCAATTTTAAAGCATGTCATGTTTGGTATCCATGTACTCGGCCTAAGATCATCTTTTTTATTTCATCAAACATTTGGGCAATATAATGTGTTTTAGTGCATTAAAATTTAAAAAAGTGTGTTTTTTCCCCAAAAAATGCGTTTGAAAAATTGCTGCGCAAATACTGTGTGAAAAAAAAAATGATACACCCACCATTTTAATCTGTAGGGCATTTGCTTTAAAAAAATATATAATGTGTGGGGGTTCAAAGTAATTTTCTTGCAAAAAAAAATATTTTTTTATGTAATCAAAAAGTGTCAGAAAGGGCTTTGTCTTCAAGTGGTTAGAAGAGTGGGTGATGTGTGACATAAGCTTCTAAATGTTGTGCATAAAATGCCAGGACAGTTCAAACCCCCCCCCAAATGACCCCATTTTGAAAAGTAGACACCCCAAGCTATTTGCTGAGAGGCATGTCGAGTCCATGGAATATTTTATATTGTGACACAAGGTGCGGGAAAGACAATTTTTTTTTTTTTTTTTTGCGCAAAGTTGTCACTAAATGATATATTGCTTAAACATGCCATGGAAATATGTGAAATTACACCCCAAAATACATTCTGTTGCTTCTCCTGAGTACGGGGATACCACATGTGTGAGACTTTTTGGGAGCCTAGCCGCGTACGGGACCCCGAAAACCAAGCACTGCCTTCAGGCTTTCTAAGGCCGTAAGTTTTTGATTTCACTCTTCACTGCCTATCACAGTTTCGGAGGCCATGGAATGCCGAGGTGGCAAAAAAACCCCCCAAATGACCCCATTTTGGAAAGTAGACACCCCAAGCTATTTGCTGAGAGGTATAGTGAATATTTTGCAGACCTCACTTTTTGTCACAAAGTTTTGAAAATTGAAAAAAGAAAAAAAAAATTTTTTTTTCTCGTCTTTCTTTATTTTCAAAAACAAATGAGAGCTGCAAAATACTCACCATGCCTCTCAGCAAATAGCTTGGGGTGTCTACTTTCCAAAATGGGGTCATTTGGGGGGGGTTGTGCCACCTGGGCATTCCATGGCCTCCGAAACTGTGATAGGCAGTGAAGAGTGAAATCAAAAATTTACACCCTTAGAAATCCTGAAGGCGGTGATTGGTTTTTGGGGCCCCGTACGCGGCTAGGCTCTCAAAAAGTCCCACACATGTGGTATCCCCATACTCAGGAGAAGTAGCTAAATGTATTTTGGGGTGCAATTCCACATATGCCCATGGCTTGTGTGAGCAATATATCATTTAGTGACAACTTTGTGCAAAAAAAAAAAAAATGTGTCACTTTCCCGCAACTTGTGTCAAAATATAAAACATTCCATGGACTTAACATGCCTCAAAGCAAATAGCTTGGGGTGTCTACTTTCCAAAATGGAGTCATTTGGGGGGTTTATGCCCTCTAGGCATTTTATGGCCCATGGCCTGTGTGAGCAATATATCATTTAGTGACAACTTTTTGTAATTTTTTTTTTTTGTCATTATTCAATCACTTGGGACAAAAAAAATGAATATTCAATGGGCTCAACATGCCTCTCAGCAATTTCCTTGGGGTGTCTACTTTCCAAAATGGGGTCATTTGTGGGGGTTTTGTACTGCCCTGCCATTTTAGCACCTCAAGAAACGACATAGGCAGTCATAAATTATAGGCTGGGTAAATTCCAGAAAATGTACCCTAGTTTGTAGGCGCTATAACTTTTGCGCAAACCAATAAATATACACTTATTGACATTTTTTTTACCAAAGACATGTGGCCGAATACATTTTGGCCTAAATGTATGACTAAAATTGAGTTTATCAGATTTTTTTTAGAAGAAAAATTAGAAAATATCATTTTTTTTCAAAATTTTCGGTCTTTTTCCGTGTATAGCGCAAAAAATAAAAACGGCAGAGGTGATCAAATACCATCAAAAGAAAGCTCTATTTGTGGGAAGAAAAGGACGTAAATTTTGTTTGGGTACAGCATTGCATGACCGCGCAATTAGCAGTTAAAGCGACGCAGTGCCAAATTGTAAAAAGTGCTCTGGTCAGGAAGGGGGTAAATCCTTCCGGGGCTGAAGTGGTTAACAGGGGCGTGTAATTACAATTTTTGATGCAATACTTTGCAGCAGGGCTCATTCCTGCGTTCCAACTAGAGTGTCTGTGAGGGGTTGCAGTGTTGTGGCACCAGCACCAGTGCCTAAGGCCTAATTTTTCAGCCCCTGTTCAACAGGGGCATGTAATTACAATTCTTGATCTAATATTTCACAGCAGGGCCCATTTCTGCACCCACAAAGAGTGATTGAGGACTTACAGTGTTGTGGCACCAGCACCAGCACCACCACCACCAAAGACCCAATTTTTCTGCCCTTGTTCAACAGGGGCATGTAATTACAATTCTTGATCTAATATTTCACAGCAGGGCCCATTTCTGCACCCACCAAGAGCGAGTGAGGACTTACAGTGTTGTGGCACCACCACCACCACCACCACCACCAAAGGCCCAGATTTTCTGCCCCTGTTCAACAGGGGCATGTAATTACAATTCTTGATCTAATATTTCACAGCAGGGCCCTGTGAGGGCTTACAGTGTTGTGGCCACAACAACACCTAAGGCCCAAATTTCTGCTGAGTATATAGGGCAGGCCCCTACTTTCAAACATCTAGCTTACAAACGATTCCTACTTGCAAACAAAAGGAGACAACAGGAAGTGAGATGAAATCTACCCCTAGGAAGGGAAATTCTCTCCTGTAAGAGTTAATATGGGAAAAACATTTCTCCTTTCCACTGATGCTTTCCAATCCTTGTTCCACAAAAAAACCCAAATTTTCAAAAAACATTTGTCATTGGGACAAAAAGTGAGGTGAAATCTTCTGAAGAGGAGGAAAGACAGCAAAACAAATGTCACAGGGGTGATAACCCTTCCCTATGTTTTCCAAAAAGCTTAAAAAAGATTTTTTGGCTGGAGCTAAACACGTTAAAAATGTACCCGTTCAAAATTACAAACAGATTCTACTTAACAACAAACCTACAGTCCCTGTCTTGTTTGCACCGCCTGTATACTGCTGTTCAGATTATATAGGGCCTGGTGGCCCCACACCATTCCTTATTTTAATTTGGGTTCGGGATTCCCCTTAATATCCATACAATACCCAAAGGGCCTGGTAATGGACTGGGGGGTACCCATGCCGTTTGTCTCACTGATTTTCATCCATATTGCCAGGACCCGACATTACATTAAACCCGCAAGCAGTTTTAAATGAGATTTTTTCCTTTAAAAATTACATTTGGTGCAGGGACTGTTCAAAACACGGGAAACACGCGCCACTTTACAGGCATACTATAGACACCCCCCAGGTACGATATTTAAAGGAATATTTCACTTTTTTTTTTTTTACTTTAAGCATCATTAAAATCCCGAAAAAACGTCCGTTTTTAAAAGTTTTTTTTGCATTGATACATGTCCCCTGGGGTAGGACCCGGGTCCCCAAACCCTTTTTAGGACAATACCATGCAAATTAGCCTTTAAAATGAGCACTTTTGATTTCGAACGTTCAAGTCCCATAGACGTCAATGGGGTTCTAACGTTCGTGCGAATTTTCGGTCCGTTCGCAGGTTCTGGTGCGAACCGAACCGGGGGGGGTGTTCGGCTCATCCCTATCCACAGGTATACATTCTCTGGACAACAGAGTCACTACCATTGAAACAAGAATGGAGGAATGCACCACAATGGTAAATGATATCATTGATATCTATGAGGAGGTGAAGGAAGAGCAAGACTGGGTCCAGGCCAAGCTGGCCAACTTGGAAGACAGCTCAAGACGTAATAATGTGAAGCCGCGGGGGGGGTCCCCAAATCTATCCTGCTGGCAGACATACCCAGGTATGCCAAAGAACTCATACACACCATCAGTGGAGGATTAAGGTGGTCATGGGCCCCTAGGCTACTTTTTGTGTGGCCCCCTCCTAAGCATGCTTAGTGCCATATGTAAAAGGGTAGACCTATATTACATGCCTCAAGTGCAACTCTCAGGTCTACAGCCCAAACACATTCAGAAATGAGCCTACTATAAACAGCAATGCCACAGAAAAAAAGCATTCAAAATACACCTGCAAGCTGGTAACAAATTTTACCTTTCTAAACCAACAGTTAGGCCAAAAACGTCTGCAGCAGCTCCTGTTTAACTGAGGCAAAATCACAACATCCTGACAGATACCAATCGAAACGCTGTGTAATATTCCAATAAAATAAAAGCCATAGAAATACCATAAACAGCAGCAGCAGCACAAAAAAGCAAGCAATAATCAACAGCAGAGCAATCATACTGTATGTTCCAACGGCAGGAAGTGCCAGCATCCATCGGCGCAGCCTGTCCATCGGACACCACTGCAATTCAGGAAACGAACCAGACTCGCTCCCAGGATATCCGGTAGCTTTTGCCAACATGCTTGTCCACTATGTACCTTTGTGAGTACCTTTTTACGGTTTTATTAAACTCCATGTTTTTTACTGCACTTAGAGTGGCGCCTTTGTTTCATTTTCAGAGTGCATATAACACGCACCCTAACTTTAAGAGGGAAGTTTCAGGAAAAAAACTTCCCACAGCCCCCTGCACAGTACACAGGCCCCCTGCACAGCACACAGCCCCCCTGCACAGTACACAGACCCCTTTTCCTGCACAGTACACAACCCTCTGCACAGTACACAGACCCCCTGCACAGTACACAGCCCCCCTACACATTACACAGACCCGTTTCCCTACACAGTACACAACCCTCGGCGCAGTACACAGACCCCCTGCATATAACACAACCCTCTTTACCTGCACAGTACACAGACATTTGCATAGTACACAGACCCCTTTGCCTGCATATCACACAGCGCTCTTTCATTATAAAGCCCCCCTGCACTCCCAGGAGACCCCAGTCTCCTGGGAAAGAATACTCTACAGTTGAGAAAACATCACTGCCAGCCCTTTCTCATACACCGCTCCTCCTGTGTCACTCGTAAATCAAAGCTTCTAAATACCTCAATTAAAACCATTCTTCCTGACCCGGTTATGTGACTGCTCTCCTCTGTTGTTTCATTGACGGTCACATGACCGCTCTCCTCCTGCAATCAAAGGCTACACTCGAGAAGGAGGTGGAGCGGGAGGGGGAGAGCAGCCAGACAGAGCGGCTTTAATTGAGGTATTAAAAGACTTCCATTTACATTGAGAGTGACACACGAGGAGCTTTGCATGAGAAAGGGCTGGCAGTAATGTTTTCTCAACTTTAAAGTATGCTGGTAGCACTGTCCCAGGGCCAGGAGAGGAGGTACAGCTGGCCTGACACCCCCCCAATGAGTGGCACCCGGGGCGGACCGCCCGATCCCCGCCCCCTGTTGGTAAAAAAACATTTATCGGCGTATTCGTATAACACGCAGGCATGGTTTTTATTCTACATATACATAAATATATATAAATTAATAAAAATATCATGGCCAATCTGGGGCCCTTGCACACGTGGGGCCCTAGGCTGCAGCCTAGACCAGCCTGTGCATTAATCTGCCCCTGCACACCATCCTACCTGATGCCTCTCCTAGGTATATCATTATTGACAGATACACAGAATAGCAAAACCTCCCCACTTAATAGCGTCTGTACCGAGAGATGTGCTCATACGGGTGCATTTCTTTCACATCAAAGAAAAGCTTCTGTCAGGAGCCAGAATCAAATCACCACTGCACCAACCATATGAAGGAGTGCAGTTCTTCCCAGACCTCTGCAAATACATGCTACAACTCAGACGCCATCTGAACCCTATCACCAAAGGCCTCCACAATCATAAAATCCATTACAAGTGGCGCTACCCTGCAACACTTCTCATTACCAGAAATGGCACCACACATGCCGTCAACTATCTCAAGAAAGGCATGCATCTACTGCACAACTGGGGTATCATCTTAGAGCCCCCCATGAATGCAGACCCACCACTGCAACAACAAAGATCTTCACAATCATGCCGCAGCCAGGGGAAAAAAAGCTCCCAACCAAGGCTTGGCACTCAACCCGGATGGGCCAACAACAAAGTTAAAAATTTCTCCCTCACTGCATACTGTTAAATTCACTGTTCTTCTGAGTTACTGTTTTTCCCCATAGCAGCTTAGCTGAACTCAGCTTACTTCACAAACGCCTCAAACCTTTACTGAGTGATATAATCACCTAGCAGAAAAGTTCCACGAGTTATACCCTGTTATCATAAATAAACTGACTTATTGCTTTTTCTCGCAGCTCTAGATCCAAGCTCGCAGTGCCACGGCATACAGCTTCCAACGGACCCACAACTTTAGGTTCAGTCAACCCACCGCACTCTTTATATCAACTAACTGTAATGCCCCATACACACGGTCAGATTTTCCGATGGAAAATGTCCGATCGGAGCGTGTTGTCGGAAATTCCGACCGTGTGTGGGCTCCATCGGACATTTTCCATCGGATTTTCCGACACACAAAGTTGGAGAGCAGAAGATAAAATTTTCCGACAACAAAATCCGTTGTCGGAAATTCCGATCGTGTGTACACAAATCCGACGGACAAAGTGCCACGCATGCTCAGAATAAATAAAGAGATGAAAGCTATTGGCCACTGCCCCGTTTATAGTCCCGACGTACGTGTTTTACGTCACCGCGTTCAGAATGATCGGATTTTCCGACAACTTTGTGCGACCGTGTGTAGACAAAACAAGTTTGAGCCAACATTCGTCTGAAAAAATCCTAGGATTTTGTTGTCGGAATGTCCGAACAAAGTCCGACCGTGTGTACGCCCTATAAGTCTTTAACATTCGTCCCCCCACCACCTGCACCCCCATTCTCCAGCCATGCCAATTAACATTCTATTAATCAACACTAATGGATTAAACCATCCAGCTAAGAGGCACCCATTATGGAACACGGCCAAAAATCTTGAAAGTGACATCATCTGTGTCCAAGAGACACACTTAGTACCCACATCAGTAACCCTTTGCTCCAACAGCTGATACCCTCACATCTACAATGCTACATACACCTCAAAAAAAGAGGTGTCCTAATAGCAATAAGGAATATTGCAGACTTCCACCTGCTACAAGAAGTATCAGACCCCAATGGTCGGTACATAATTAACAAAATCAACTACACACCACTTAATGTATATGCCCCTAACACCCACCAGATACGCTTCCTCTGGAAAGCCATACACAGAGCCCAATCAGCTCAAAAGGGTCATTTACTCATATGCAGAAACTTTAATCTGGTAACAGACATACATATGGATACCACATCAGCAGCAAAGAGAAAATAGTCCCCGCCTAAAGCAATTCCTCACATCACAGGACATATTTGATGTCTGGAGATGTCATCATGGTTCTGAAAAGGACTACACTACTTCTCCCCACATCACAAGTCTTATTTGAGAATAGTCATGTTCCTTACAGATAAGTGGATTCTACAAAAAAAACTGGGCATCTGTAATCGACACCACAACGTGGTCAAACCATGCTTCAGTCACAATTTCCATAAACGACGCCAAGCATCAATGGAATACATTCCTCTTGCGCGCAAATAATTATATACTACAACACCCAAACTACTCAAAGGAAATTATTGACCACTTAAATGAATACTTTGACCACAATAGCAGATCAGTGGACGAACCAATGTGCATAAAGCCGTTGTTCATGGCATACTAATGAAATTGAGTTCTCTATATAACAGGAAGAGGACGCAGCATATTGATACCCTAACCTCACAAATTGCTAACATTGAGAGCGAACACAAGGCAGATCCACAACCAACACAACTGGCACAGTTGATGCTACTGAGACAGGAGCTCAGGTCACTACTCCTTCACTCCTTCGAGCATATCTAACGTAAAATTAAAGCCACCTCATACTCTACTTCAAACAAAACATGGAAAAAGCTAGCACAATGCATCAAAGGGAGACAAATCAAAACTAACATAACGCACTTATTCCACCCCCACGCTAGAGAGAACCTGATTAACCCACAGGACATAGCAAACACATTTAGTGATTATTATAGTGACCTCTACAACATTGGAAAGGACCCCTCCACATTCCAACCTTCTAGCGAAGACATCAACACATTTCTGTAACAGATTAATCTTCCCACATTGACGGAGACACAACTGTCTTCTTTGAATGAACCCTTTATGGAGCAGGAAATCCTCTCAACAATAACTTCACTACCCACAGGGAAAGCACCAGGCCTCCGATGGACTGACTGGAGAGTACTATAAACAATTCTCTGGCCAATTAACCGCACACTTAACACAACTCTTCAGCAACGCTGCCTCCTCTTCCAAGTTCGCAACTGAATCATTAAATGCTCTTATTATTACACTTCCAAAACCAGGGAAAGAGCCGACCTCCCCTCAGAATTTCCGCCCCATATCTTTACTGAATCTCAATCTGAAAATTTATGCTAAAACTATTGCCAGATGCCTAATAGACGTAATGCCAGCCCTAATTCACATAGACCAGTCAGGATTCACTAAAGGGAGACAAGCACCAGATGCCACTAGACGAATAATCAGTTTGATACACCATGCTGAGACCAGCGGAACACCTTCTCTGCTGCTATCCTTAGACGCAGAGAAGGTGTTTGACAGGGTTCATTGGTCATATTTACAGAGGGTACTCCAAAAATTTAGCTTCAGAGGTCACATATTTAAGGCCATCGTGGCACTATACCACACCATCAGCACAAATATTCTCAGCAGACATGTTATCTCAACCATTCACCATAACAAACGGCACTGGTCAGGGGTGCCCACTATCCCAATTATTATTCAACCTACTCATGAAACCTCTGGCAGATCATGTTCGATCAAACCCTCTAATCATAGCATTAACAATAGTCAAAACCTCCCACAAGATAAGTTTCTTCGCATACGACGTGATATTGATTCTTATGAACCCGGCTTCTTCCCAGGCAGAAGTTGAAAAAACGCTCAACTGCTTTAGTAGGATGTCATACTACAAACTAAACACAACCAAATCACATATTCTAGACCTGAATTTAGATGCTACAATAAAAACCTGTTACAGGTACAATACCCTTTTGCTTGGCCAGACAAAAGCATTTTGTACCTCGTTGTTCAATTACCGAGATAAGTAAAACACCTCTTCTCAGTTAACTTTAAACCTCTCCTTACCAAGCTGTGCACAGACACCCAATCCATAACGAAACTAGAAATATCATGGTCTGGAAGGCTCACAGCATTCAAAATGATTTACCTGCTGCACTTTACCTATTCGGGACACTCCCCATCCCCATACCCAGATCATTCTTCAAATCTCTCCAAACCTTATTCAACAAATGCATATGGAAGGGAGCTACACCCAGATGTGCACACTCAAAACTCATGAAACACAAAACAGTGGGAGAGTCAGGAACCATAGACTTTAAAGACTATTACTTAGCATCTGTACTGGACCAACTAACCGAATGATTCCATCCATATCCTAAAAAGCTGTGGGGTAAAATAGAAAGTATATCAATATTGCACCCAAATTTACACTGATGGCTTATGAGCATCCCCTTAGGCTCTAATATTCCATCAGCAATATCCCCTGCCATTAAAAACCTCAGCTAACGCATGGAAAAAATTGACCCATCACCCCTAATGCCCCAATGATCCCAATCCCAAATGAATCTGTCCACCATTTATCACCAGATTTGTCCCTGAACCAGTGGGCTCAAAGGGTATCAAATCCATCCAAAACCTACTGCAGGGTTCCCAACCGAAACCCTTCTCCCTCCAACAGCGTGAATTTAAATTACCCTCTACGGACCTTTTTACATATATCCATGTGAAGCATTGCCTTGACGCAATTCCCCATCCTCTTTATACTTTACACCTAAAAGAGTGGGAATTCCTAACCACCCCATCCTCCAAAACAAAAGGGATATCCCTATTTTATAATATCCTCCACCAATAACTCCAATTCACAAAATCATCCCCCCACATCCACTGGGAAATGGACCTGGGGCAAAAGTACACAGAATACCAATGGCAATGACCCATACAAACAATATACAAAGCAACAAAATGCTCTGCTCTATGGGAACTCTTAGATGGTATCTAACTCCTTCCAAACTAGCATTGTTTAGCTCAAGCACCCCAGACAAGTGCTGGAGATGCAACTTAGCTAAAGGAGACTTGTCCTTTGGGCATGCAACTGTATCAAAAAATACTGGAAAAACATTTTCCAAGTCTTATCGGACATCACAAAACACTCTACACCTCCTACACCTGAACTGGCGTTATTAAATCTCAACATAGATTCCGTACCACAGCCCTTTCAACATGTTACTACACATGTTCTTTTGGCTGCAAGACTGAGCCTAACAAGACTTTGGAAATCAGATAGGGCACTAACCATTGAAAAAACACTTGGCATGGTAAACCTTCACTACAATTATGAAATAGTAATGACTTCCAGTGGAGGTCTACTAGCTAAAGAACAAAAAGCATGGTGACGTGGGCACAATGGTCTGGAGCTGCGAAGTTCCTATAACACAATATGACTAACCCTTAAGTTTAGTCATGATTCAGCCATAGGTTATGTTTAATGAACCTTGAATTATCTCAAGTATATGTTGTAAAAACCACCAGTGAACACACACCTCCCTCAGGCAACAAAAGAGATCCCATTGGGGGCTCCTGGGGGAGTGGGGATCACACTCTCATAGTTAACATATCTGAATCTAAGGTATTAGATTTACGTCAGAAATTTCTGTTAACATATACATAATGCATTTATCTGTTCTAAATTATATACAACATTAGCATTTTGTTGCCTCAAAATTGAAGCCTCATTCGGAATCAGAAGGCGTTTGAAGCCTTTTAACGCCTTCCATTCAAGTCTATGGTAACGCTTAGCAATCGCTCTGGTAGGCAGTTGCGATGTGGTTGGAGGACGTTAAGGTTACTTCATTTACTGTAATGGAATAGCATTTGTGGAGCGGTTTTAAAGTGCCTTAATGCTCATCAAATGCTTCAAAACTGTCCATAGGGCATTTGGGGAGCATTTTTAACTTAATGTTTGTAAAATGCCAGTCTAATACCCATACTAAAGCTCATTAACACAAGTCTAACGCCCATAATAACGCTATAGGAGCGTTTATTAAGCGTTAGAAATTTAGTCAAGTATGAACAAGCCAGTCCCTGTGTGCTGGAAGGCTGAAAACATTGCTTGGCATGAACCTTGTCACAGACTAATTGCCGGTAAGTTTAACTTCTATTTCATCATGGTTGCCTAAAGCTGGATACACACTATACAACTTTTGTTGTTCGATTTCCTTTAGATTTTCCTACAATTGTGTAGTACAAGAGCCTGTCTGATTGCATACAAATTGAAAGTGTTTAGGTTTGACCTCATATTATATGTTTTTTGGTAAATCTAAAGGAAAAAATCTACAGAAAATTGTATAGTGTGTATCCAGCTTTAAGCTGGATACACACTACAATTTTCTGTAGATTTCTTCCTTCAGATTTACCAAAACCTTATAATATGAGGTCAAACCTTAAGAGTTTCAATTTGTATGCAATCAGGCAGGCCCTTGCACTACATGGTTTTGGTAAACCTAATGCCCTGTACACACGATCAAACATTCCAACAACAAAATCCATGGATTTTTTCTGACGGATGTTGGCTCAAACTTGTCTTGCATACACACGGTCACACAAATCTTGTCAGAAATTCCAAACGTCAAGAACATGGTGACGTACAACACGTACGACGGCACTAAAGAAGTTTAATACCAAGTGCGCCACCCTTTGAGCTCCTTCTGCTAATCTCGTGTTAGTAGAAGTTTGGTGAGAGTGCTTTTCAGCCTTGTTCTTTTCCAATTGTTACTGCTCTTAAGTTTGTGCTTGTGGGTTCATATCTGTTTGTCAGTGCTGGCCCCCCAAAGTGCACGTGAGGTCCGTATAAAATATATGGAGTACTTTGCGGGTAGGGGGGGGCAGTGATATGCCAGAAAATGTTTAACCATTTGCCGCTCGCCATATAGCAGAATGACGCAGCAAAGTGGTTTTAATATCCTGACTGGGCGTCATATGACGTCCTCAGGATATTAAGCCGCTGCGCGCCCCCGGGGGCGCGCATCGTGGCCATTGTTGTTGCGGAGACTCTTTACCATGTGATCAGCCGTGTCCAATCACGGCTGATCACGATGTAAATAGGAAGAGCCGGTTGTTGGCTTTTCCTCACTCGCGTCTGACAGACGCGAGTAGAAGAGAGCCGATCGGCTGCTCTCCTGACAGGGGGGGTCTGTGCTGATTGTTTATCAGCACAGCCCCCCCTTGGATCCCGCTCAGGACCACCATCATGCCGCCCAGGACCACCAGGATGGCCATCCACACTAGACCACCAGATATGCCCCCCTAGACCCCCAGGGAAATACCAATCTGTGCCCAGGCAGCTGCCAATCAGTGCCCACTCACAATGCCTACCACTGCCAGTGCCACCAGGGATGCCTATCAGTGCCACGTATCAATGCCCATCAGTGCCACCTATCAGTGCCCATTAGTGCCCAGCAGTGCCACCTATCAGTGCCCATCAGTGCCCAACAGTGCCGCCTATCAGTGCCACCCATAAGAACCCATCTTTGCAGCCTTACAGTGCCCATCAGTGTCGCCTATCAGTGCCCATCAGTGCCCACGAGTGCCACCCATGAGTGCCCATCAGTGCCGCCTATCAATGCCCATCAGTGCTGCATATCAGTGTCACCCATCAGTGCCGCCTACCAGTGCCCATCAATGCTGCATATCAGTGCCCATCGTCAGTGCCCATCAGTGCCCGCTCATTGGTGCCACCTCATCGGTGCCGCCTTATCAGTGCCTGTCAGTGCCGCCTTATCAGTGCCCATCAGTGAAAGAGAAAACTTACTTATTTACAAAATTTTATAACAGAAGCAAAAGCAAAACTTTTATTTTTTTCAAAATTTGGTATTTTTTTATTTGTTTAGCAAAAAATAAAAACCGAAGAGGTGATCAAATACCACCAAAAGAAAGCTCTATTTGTGGGAACAAAATGATAAAAATTTAGTTTGGGTACAGTGATGGATGACCGCGCAATTGTCATTCAAACTGCGACAGCGCTGAAAGCTGAAAATTGGTCTGGGCAGGAAAGTGTATAAGTGCCCTGTATTGAAGTGGTTAATAAACATTTTTAAAAAAATGTTTTATTTAAAATGAAATAAGATTTCCTTTGATTTACTGCTTGTGATTCTTTTAGCTGTCTCCTAGGTTCTCCAATGGGCTTTTTTTTAGACATTTTCTTCAATAGTGCAAACGTAATTTATTTGATACATGAGATGACAATCTCTTCTTCAGCGAACTATTATTATGTTGTGGGTCTGCTACACACACACCATGTTTTTGTTGTTAATGTATGTAATGCATTACTGTTAAAAATATACATAATTTTCAGCACCATGAATGAATTTTGCAGAGTCACGAAAATGACATGATTGTGGCATATTTTAAAGCACTGTGGGTGTTATTTACTAAAGAAAAATCCACTTTGCACTCCAAGTGCACTGCAAAAGTGCACTTGAAACTGCACTGAAAGTGCACTTGTAGTGCAAAGTGGATTTGCCTTTAGTAAATAATCCCCATTTCAGTGTAAACACCAACTTAGTCCAAAAAATGATATTGAGCATTGAAAGAAGAAGCCACACATTGTTGAGTCGAAAACTTTTTACTCTGTGCACATTCACATGTGCTTTGGAAAAGGGTTTTTGAAGAAACCAACATATTTTAGTAATAACATTTTTCTTTTTAACAGTACAAATAGCCTTTTTTGTGTAAAAACAGACATGTTTAAATCCATAAAACAATACACAACTCAGGAACTTACAAAGTTCAACTTTGACAAAGTGAAGGCAATATCAGACATTAGTAGGACCAAACTGTGTTGATATTGCCTTCATCAGATGTGAAAGCCAAATTTTGAAGATGCACATAAATTGACAGTCAAAACAGGGATTTCCATCCTGATCCCATGCCTAATGTCAACATGTGCTAGCTCCCATCATGGGGGATCAATGGACATGTTTCGGGGGTGCAACCCCTTCCTCTCATCTATTTTAGTTGTGAGGAAGAGGCTGCACCCCCAAAACGCTTACCAAGTTATCCCGTGATGGCAGATAGCACATGTTGACACACTGTGTGCATCTTCAAAATTTGGCTTTCAAAATTTTGGGGAAAAGTGAGAGAAATAAAAAGAATTTGATAAATGTTGGTGTGTTTTTGATTCTGCCTAAATCATCAATGATGTTTTTGAGTCTTTTTTCAACATCATTGATGTCTTCCTTGATCTTCTTTAAATCCCGATTGCACATCATGATCTCCCCGATGAGGACTTGTGCACTTGTGAAATGTGTTTCTTCTTCCACAACATTCACATCACCTAAAAAATAAAACATACTATGTATTATAAATATGCAGG
This sequence comes from Lithobates septentrionalis, assembly GCA_037952835.1. Classification (NCBI taxonomy): domain Eukaryota; kingdom Metazoa; phylum Chordata; class Amphibia; order Anura; family Ranidae; genus Lithobates; species Lithobates septentrionalis. The sequence goes on from JBBDGP010000509.1 coordinate 5,466,024, forward strand.
CATACATCTATTACCTGAAGCTGTGGTCTCAGACACTCACCTGTTATGGTCACTATTTTGCCCAATTCATAAACCTCTCCTTCCTCTACATCCTCTGGTTGTTGTTCTTGGATTTCCCCTTCTTTAGGAGGCTGAAGACATGATTTTTTCCCTTTACAAAGCTGGAATACTTACATTTTTGGTTAAAGTATCACACATAAAGCGGAAAATAGACAGCGCAAAACCAAACAATGCAAACCCAGCAGCTGGACACTGAAGGCCAATATAGAAACCTTAAAAGTAACTCACAAAATATAGCAGTGCAGCGCTTAATAAAACATGTAAAACATATACATATAAAACATATGAGGCAAAGTCCCAAATTATATCTTAATCCGAGGAAATGGATGACTGCCCACTTGCAGAAAGGAAATTCCTCAGATGGTAAGAAAGGGTGCAGTGATAAGATAAACTTGACATTCGTGTATCAACACCACTGTGTTCCACCACCAGAAGTCTAGGCCGCTGACCTTATTGAGTAGACCTTCTGCGCTAACAGATAGGTCACTCATGCAGTCCCTTCCACAGGGTAATTATAGAGATGAAGGAGGCTGGCCACATATATTTTCCAGGACTTGCAGTGTCCAAATGTCAATCTCATTGGCAGGTATATCATGTTAAAACAAAATAACAGGACATAGTGCTCCCCATACGATAAATATAGAATTTATTGAATAAAACAATATTACTCACAAAGATAGCACTGATTCCCAGTGCAGGAGTATAAGACATATAAGAATAGAACCAGATAGGTGGCTGTACTGACGTCACGGAGTCCCTCGCACGTCCGTAAGGACTTAATCAGCGAATCTGATTAGGGGCCCGTACGTTAGCTCTTATATTTAGTACTAGTTCATCAAACAATTCATCAGGAAGACAAACCCTGCCCTTCCTCCAATCGGAACCCAGATGAATGGACATACCTTATTGGTGGTGGGGACTACAGGCTTAAACATAACAGAGGATCTGATAGGGCACAGATAAGTGAACACCTCCGATAGCCTCCTGATTACATATTATATCACCATCAGCTGTCATACCTCCCATAGTCTAAATGCTATCATTTCTGGGTGGAGGGAGATCCGCATCCTCCAATGACAACTGACGTTGATTCGTCCTAAGGGCAAGCCCGCCCTCTGTTTAACCGTTTCCCTGGGAACGAAGACAGAAGGCGAGATCGTACCAGGCGATCTGCCCCTACCATCCATGTCACTTGTAGGTTCAGCAGAAATGTAAACATTCAAACCGGTCTCCCCAGCAATGGCGTGTGCGTGCTCAGAGATCCGCCCCCAACATTCACATCACAGGTGAGTCAGCGTAAGTGTTTAGGCCAGTCACCATGGTGATGAGCGAGCGGCACTGAACTCAGCTGCAGACTGAAGATAAATGCAGAGATAACAATAACTACAGCGTTTAAAATAATAAAATAATAAAATACTATAGGGATGAGGAAAATAACCCAAATAGACACGGGGACAGCCCAAAACAAGCTAAGCAATAAGCAGTTGGGAAAAATAACTAAAGAGGTCACCCCCATCCCATCTAGATCAATTGGCCATAAGCCAACATTCACCAACTTCCTGATAGAAAATGTGAAGCGGAAACACATATAATTCCCACCATGTAGTCACTAAAAAGAAACTAAATATGAATGGGGGAATACCAGCAATAAGACTCTGATCAAACTATCCGCTGGTAAAATAAACAAACATAATCACCAATCCGTATAATTCCACGATCAAATGCCATGCAATATATGCACTGACTTTAAAGATAAAATTTAAGGAAAAAAGACATCAGTACAACCACCTTATCCGTAGACAAATTTAATTAAACTAAAATGTGTAAATATACGTATACCACAGAATAAATAGATAAACAAGGAATATGCAAACTAGATACCCTCATGTTGCTAGCGATCTGAAATAAAGCAATTGAGGTCAAACTCAACGTTCAACCCCAAAGGGACCCCCACCTTTGTCTCAAATACCTAAAATGATTCCTGTTGACTAAGCTGCCGTATGAAATTCCCACCTCTCCAGTGCTTAGTTACCTTCTCTATTCCCCAGAACTTCAGCCCAGCAGGGCTGCGATTATGGAAAAGTCGGAAGTGCTTGGAAACGTTATGTGTCCGGAGACCACATTTAATGTTGTTAACATGTTCTCCAATCCTTACATGAAGGGGCCTCGAGGTCCTTCCCACATATTGGAAGCCACATTCACATTGCAGCATGTACACAACCCCGACAGTGTTACAAGTAATCAATTCCTTGATTTCATACTTTTTTCCCGTGGCAAAAGCCACAAAAATCTTTATTTTCTTAACATTGTTTTTAGCCTGTCTACACACAGGGCAATGTCCACAAGCATAAAAACCGTTACGGAAGCCAAGCATCCTATTCGCAGGGTAAATCAGGGGATCAATTACCCCTGGAGCCAACTTATCCCTGAGGGAAGGTGCTCTTTTATAGATAAAAAGTAGGCGGTCTGGTAGGACCTGGCCCAAGGTCCTATCTAGTTTTAAAATGGGCCAATGTTTCTGTACGATCTTTTCAAATTGCTTATGTTGAATATTGAAATCTAGGATCATCCTGATCTGCTTGGACCCTCCCTGAACTACCTTAGAGGCATTGGAAACCAGCCCCTTCCTGTCCATGGTGCCAACATTTTCCATTTCTTTAATAAGACTGCATTTATCATAACCCTTTTCCGTAAATCTAGAAACCAGGGTCTGAGAATGAGACAGAAAATCACCTACATCAGAGCAGTTGTGCCTAAGGTGGATAAACTGCCCTCTCGGTATGTTACACAGCCACTTACTATGATGGCAACTTTCAATGGGAATAAAGGCTTGTCGGTCAGTGGCCTTAAAGTGGGTGATCGTACTGATTCGATCCCCTTTTTGGTCAGTTCCAGATCTAAAAAGACTGCCTTATCCGTACTAATATTCCAAGATAAGACAACATTTTTTATTGTTGTCATTAAGTCTGGACACAAAGGCATCCAAACTCTCTTTATCCCCATCCCAAATCATGATGAGGTTGTCAGTGTACCTCTGGTAGCATATCAATTATGGGGGTTTGTTCTTATAAACAGCCTTCTACTACAAGGGTGCCATGAACAAACTGGCAACACTGGGAGCAAAAGGTGCCCCCATAGCTACCCCTCTGGTTTGGAGATAAAACTGCTTGTCATACCAGAAATAGTTTTTTGACAAGCAGAAGGTCAAACTGTCAATCAAAAACGCCTTTATTCCAGTTGAAAGTTGCCATCATAGTAAGTGGCTGTGTAACATACCGAGAGGGCAGTTTATCCGCCTTAGGCGCAACTGCTCTGATGTAGGTGATTATCTACCTCAATCTCAGACCCTGGTTTCTATATTTACGGAAAAGGGTTATGATAAATGCAGTCTTATTAAAGAAATGGAAAATGTTGGCACTATGGACAGGAAGGGGCTGGTTTCCAATGCCTCTAAGGTAGTTCTGGGAGGGTCCAAGCAGATCAGGATGATCCTAGATTTCAATATTCAGCATAAGCAATTTGAAAAGATCGTACAGAAACATTGGCCCATTTTAAAACTAGATAGGACCTTGGACCTGGTCCTACCAGACCGCCCACTTTTTATCTATAAAAGAGCACCTTCCCTCAGGGATAAGTTGGCACCAGGGGTCATTGATCCCCCGATTTACCCTGCAAATAGGATGCTTGGCTTCCTTAACGGTTTTTATGCTTGTGGACATTGCCCTGCATGTAGACAGGCTAAAAACAATGTTAAGAAAAGGAAGGATTTTGTGGCTTTTGCCATGGAAAAAGGTATGAAATCAAGGAATTGATTACTTGTAACACTGTCAGGGTTGTGTACATGCTGCAATGTGAATGTGGCTTCCAATATGTGGGGAGGACCTCGAGGCCCCTTCATGTAAGGATTGGAGAACATGTTAACAACATTAAACGTGGTCTCCATACACATAACGTTTCCAAGCACTTCCGACTTTTCCATAATCGCAGCCCTGCTGGGCTGAAGTTCTGGGGAATAGAGAAGGTAACTAAGCACTGGAGAGGTGGGAATTTCATACGGCAGCTTAGTCGACGGGAATCATTCTGGGTATTTGAGACAAAGGTGGGGGTCCCTTTGAGGTTGAACGTTGAGTTTGACCTCAATTGCTTTATTTCAGATCGCTAGCGACATGAGGGTATCTAGTTTGCATATTCCTTGTTTATCTATTTATTTTGTGGTATACGTATATTTACACATTTTAATTTAATTACATTTGTCTACAGATAAGGTGGATGTACTGGTGTCTTTTTTTCCTTAAATTTTATCTTTAAAGTCACTGCATATATTACACGGCATTTGATCGTGGAATTATACGGATTGGTGATTATGTTTGTTTATTTTACCAGAGGATAGTTTGATCAGAGTCTTATTGCTGGTATTCCCCCATTCATATTTAGTTTCTTTTTAGTGACTACATGGTGGGAATTATATGTGTTTCTGCTTCACATTTTCTATCAGGAAGTGGGTGAATGTTGGCTTATGGCCAATTGATCTAGATGGGATGGGGGTGACCTCTTTAGTTATTTTTCCCAACTGCTTATTGCTTAGCTTGCTTTGGGCTGTCCCCGTGTCTATTTGGGTTATTTTCCTCATCCCTCTAGTATTTTATTATTTTATTATTTTAAACGCTGTAGTTTTTGTTATTTCTGCATTTATCTTCGATTTGCAGATGAGTTCAGTGCCGCTTGCCCATCACCATGGTGACTGGCCTAAACACTTATGCTGACTCACCTGTGATGTGAACGTTGGGGGCGGATCTCTGAGCACGCACACGCTGTTGCTGGGGAAACCGGCTTGAATGTTTACATTTCTGCTGAACGTACGAGTGACGTGGATGGTAGGGGCGGATCGCCTGGTACGATCTCGCCTTCTGTCTTCGTTCCCAGGGAAACGGTTAAACAGAGGGCGGGCTCGCCCTTAGGACGAATCAACGTCAGTTGTCATTGGAGGATGCGGATCTCCCTCCACCCAGAAATGATAGCATTTAGACTATGGGAGGTATGACAGCTGATGGTGATATAATATGTAATCAGGAGGCTATCTGTGCCCTATCAGATCCTCTGTTATGTTTAAGCCTGTAGTCCCCACCACCAATAAGGTATGTCCATTCATCTGGGTTCCGATTGGAGGAAGGGCAGGGTTTGTCTTCCTGATGAATTGTTTGATGAACTAGTACTAAATATAAGAGCTGACGTACGGGCCCCTAATCAGATTCGCTGAGGAAGTCCTTACGGACGATACGCGTGCGAGGGGCTCCGTGACGTCAGTACAGCCACCTATCTGGTTCTATTCTTATATGTCTTATACTCCTGCACTGGGAATCAGTGCTATCTTTGTGAGTAATGTTGTTTTATTCAATAAATTCTATATTTATCGTATGGAGAGCACTATGTCCTGTTATTTTGTTTTAACATGATATACCTGCCAATGAGATTGACATTTGGACACTGCAAGTCCTGGAAAATATATGTGGCCAGCCTCCTTCATCTCTAAAATTACACCGGGGAAGGGACTGCATGAGTGACCTATCTGTTAGCGCAGAAGATCTACTCAATAAGGTCAGCGGCCTAGACTTCTGGTGGTGGAACACAGTGGTGTTGATACACGAATGTCAAGTTTATCTTATCACTGCACCCTTTCTTACCATCTGAGGAATTTCCTTTCTGCAAGTGGGCAGTCATCCATCTCCTCAGATTAAGATATAATTTGGGACTTTGCCTCATATGTTTTATATGTATATGTTTTACATGTTTTCTTAAGTGCTGCACTGCTATATTTTGAAAGTATCACACATGTAGAGATCACTAGTATCCACTGGAGCACCTGTGTGGGACAACCTAAAAATGGTGTTCTGGTGTCCCACACTAGTGCTCCTGCGTCCAGATGTGTAAACAGCTGCTGAGTTTCCTCTCCTTACACTGAATCAAGTTTGCATTTCATTCTAGTTACAAATCCATCTAGACAGCAATGTACTGAACTTCTTTTAAGACAAATAGGCATGACCAAATGTAGTTAACCTGCATCTGCAAAAAACATCGTATTATTGGGCGAACGAACAATGTTTACTACGAATGATTACTGTGCCCACGACCCTGAAACTTGCCATTTTAAACTGTACAACATTAAAGAAAAGCACACGGAGCAGCACAAACGTAAGAAGAAGAATAGGAACACACGACAAAATACTTACTTTTTTGCAGCACTCTCTTGATTCTTCTGTACTGATCGTGCTCCCTCAATTTCAGGTCTGACCAGCGTTTCCTCAATTGATCCTTGGATCATCGTACCCCAAAATTCCTGTGCAGACTTTTCACAACTTTAGTCATGATCTTGGCCTTTCTCACATTTGGGTTTGGGTATGGTCCATGCTTCCCATCATAGTCGGCCCTCTTGAAGATGTCCACCATCTCCACACTTTCTATAAAGGCCATATTTGAGGCCTTAAATATCCTCCGGGATCGGGACATTTGTGGCTCCGGGCTTTCCTCGTCATTGCTGCTACTCTCAGGCACCTGCTCTGTCTCCGCCATGTGCTCTCTCACTGCGCCAAAAGACAAGGGGCAGGGAATAGACTAGAAAGAATGTCTGGGGCGGGCAGAGTTTCACGCATGCGCAGTGTATATAAAGCATAACACATGTGCGACGTACGTACGATCTGTGAGCGGAGGAAGGAGTAGAGGAAGCTCCGATCGTTCTAACGAAGGTACAATTTTAACTTGGTGCATCAGTGGCCTATACTTCTAGAATGAGGCCTATATTAGGAAAAGATTAGGAGAGTTTAGCCTGACATTAGGGTTTGTCTTGTGCTTTGTCTTGTAGATAAAATGGATCTATTGAATGATCAGGACTTTAACCCCATATTCATTGATATGTACAAGGAGCTGCCCTGTCTGTGGCAAACCACCCCTTTTATAACAATCAAAAAAACAGGAATGCAGCGCTGTATCAATTGCTGGAATTTGTGAAGCAGGTGATCCCCACGGCAGACATCCCCTATTTGAAGGCCTTAATTGGTGGCATGAGGAGCACTTGTAATAGGGAGCGCAAGAAGATCCAGGATTCCCAGAGATCAGCAGCTGCAGCAGATGACATTTATGTACCTAGGCTGTGGTACTATGACAGACTGCATTTTCTGGCAGGCCAGACTGAACCCAGGCCAGCACTCTCCAGTCTTCCTTCAAGCCTTCCTTCCACCTCAGCTGAGGCTTCTGACGTCCAACCTGGGCCTTCCAGCCAGGAAGAAGTGGAGGAGCCCAGCTTGAGCCAGGTATAGCATTCATTTCTGATTTTACAAAGTGTTTTACATATCAATAGACAGTATTAGCCACAAGTGATTGTGACAAGAATGAAAAATGCTGGGGTCAGAATGATAGTCTTTTCTATTCATTAACAGTCAATTTGCAACAGTCATGAGCTGAAAATTGTGTGTGATTGATGAACCAAAAACTAAAACTATGTCCCTCTTTCGTACCCAGGAAAGCCTCAGCCAGGAGGAGGCTGTGGAAAGTGGCAGCCAGGAGGTGGAAGGGGTAAGTGGCAGCCAGGAGGTGGCCGGGCCCAGTATCCTGCCCGAATCCCAGATCCCTCCCCTCTGCCTTCCAAAAAAAAGTCCCAGGAAGAGGAGTAACCTGGAGGAGGCAGCACTTGGCCTATTTCAGAAGGCTACTGCGGCCCAAAGAACCCCCCCCCCCCCCAATATTCAAGAGGACTATGCCTACATGGCAGCCTGCAAAATGTAGGAAATTGAGGAGGGCCAATGCCTCTTCTGTGAGGAAGTTATGTTACAAAGGTTGAGGGGCGAACTCGCAAGCCAAACCCATGTCTGTGAGTTAAACCATGGTCATCCTCCTCTTCCTCCACCACCTGCCACAACTACAACACCAGAGCAAACAGCCTGGAAGCATGCATGGAAGGAAGACAAGAGAGTGATGTATAACCACAGCCTGGGGACAGATATGTCATCTGCTGCTGTTCATGATCTCTTGTAGTCCTGGACCGGATTGTGCTCACTATTATAAGGACTCCTCAGGCCACCAATTTTGACGGTTAAATAATTGATGTGTGCCCTGGGGTACAAAGGCTTCGCAAATTTCACCAGTTTCTCCAGCGTTGCCTTCCTCTTTATTTTGTTATGACCCAGAATAAATGGCTATTTATTTTTCACAAATACTTGCCTATGTGTTTTACTTCAAAAAGGCCAGTTTGTTTGTGAGTAGGCAGGTACATTTCCCAAATACAATGTCAAATTAACAAAGGACACCAACACAAACCAACCTCCTTGAGGTTAAAAAATACAAGATAATAATGGTGTTGTGGTAACTTGAAACAAAACGAAAGAAAAAATTATTTTTTTTTTGTTAAATATTTTTTATTGGTTTTTAAACAGAAGTAACAAGGAAAAGTACAGAAAAGGGAGAGTATCGCACAAGGGTAAGTTAAATACATTACAGTATGCATTTGCGGACGCAGCCGCTGATCTCGTGAGTGAGAAAGGTGAGTCATTATATATAAACCGTATTATTAGATCATACAGTTAGGGGAAATATTCCGTGAAGCTTTAAAGAGTCTATACAGTAGAGATTTTGTCACTAAGTCCTAGAGCTCTAGCTTTACATATCATCAAGGATGTTGGTTGATATAAGGTGAATGAGGGTGGGGGTGGGGGTATGAATTATCTAGTTATGAGGTACCCTCGGTAAATCTTGTTTTTAAAGTTCGGTTTGGGTGATTATAGGCATAGGTAGGAGTTTGCAAAAGGGATTTGTAGGGGACGAGTTGGGAGAGTAGTAGTGTGCGTGTTGTCGTGATTATTGTCAGCAGAGGGTATAACTTTTGTGAGTGTCGACTTGAGTTTGGGGGTTATAGGATTCATCAACAACGGAAGGGAAAATGAGAGGGACAGTGTTTATCCAGGTTAAGGAAATATGCGTTATTTTAGTCATCGTCACAGCAGTCGTATTGCTGTTATGTAAAATATTGTTTGTATTCATCAGTGGTAGTGAAGTGTATCCAGCATGTCCATGTTTTGATGAACTTAGGTTGTGTTTCTTTGGCCTGATGTATGAGGTCTTCCATGACCATCGTTTTTTGTATGCGTGTAAACCATTCTGCGATGGATGGTTGGTCTGTTGAGCGCCATTTGAGGGGGATACAAAGCTTAGCAGCGTTCACCATGTGCATGGCCAGAGATCGGAGGTAAGTTGACAGTGGCAATTTGGAGTGATGGAGCAGGAATGCTGCAGGGTTGAAGTCTAACGTGTAAGTCGTTATTTTGCTGATCAATTTGTGTACTTCTGACCAGAAGGGTTGAATTTTTGTGCAGGACCACCAGACATGTAAGAACGATCCAATCTCAGTTTTGCATCTCCAACATGTTTGGGTAATTGACGGGTCAATATGATGCAGCGTCAGTGGTGGTCTGTACCATCTTGATAGTATTTTAAAGGCGTTTTCCTGTACTTGCACATTAATTGATCCTTTGTGGGCCAAGGTATATATTTTTTCCCATTCTGCGTCAGTAAGGGTTATTGAGAGGTCCTGTTTCCATTGTCTGGTGGTCCAGTGTTTCGTTGGTGTGCGGGCTGTGAATAGGAGTGCATATGTCTGGGATATCAGGTGTTTTTGTGGGTCCCCACTTGCGCATAGGTTTTCAAATGTGGTGGTCTGCCTGGACCAGTCCGGTCTGGGCTTAGGTTTGTTAAAAAAGTGTCTCAGTTGGACGTATGTCCAGAATGGGAAAGAATTCATGTTCATTTTTGACGCAAGCGCAGGTTGGGATAAAAAATGATTTCCGTCGAAAAAATGCTCTGCTTTTACAGTAGGGTGGGGCCAATGGTCTGCTAAGAAGGTGGGATGCATTCCCGGCAAAAAGTCTGCGTTCATCCGTAATGGGGTCATTGGGCCATTAGGTGAAGAGATTTTGTGGAGTTTACAGGTTGTGTTTAAGGAAGCCAATGTGGGGTTAATTAATGGGTGATGTTTGGATTCAGGGGGGATATTGGAGTTAGTGATCCAGGGGAGATGAGACAGTGGGAGATCTGAGAATGATTGCTCTATGTGGATCCAGTCTTTGTGTGCAGAGTGTATATTCCAATCTATAATTCTTGTAAGATGGCACGCTTGTTGGTACTTGCGTAGATCGGGAAGACCAATGCCCCCTAAAATTTTGGGGGCGGTCAGTCTCAGGAAGCTTAGTCTTGGGCGTAGTTTGGCCCATACGAATGATGTACAGGCTTTTTGATAGGTGGAGAATAGGGATGAGCCGAACACCCCCCGGTTCGGTTCGCACCAGAACCCGCGAACGGACCGAAAGTTCGCACGAACGTTAGAACCCCATTGACGTCTATGGGACTCGAACGTTCGAAATCAAAAGTGCTCATTTTAAAGGCTAATTTGCATGGTATTGTCCGAAAAAGGGTTTGGGGACCCGGGTCCTACCCCAGGGGACATGTATCAATGCAAAAAAAACTTTTAAAAACGGCCGTTTTTTCGGGAGCAGTGATTTTAATGATGCTTAAAGTAAAAAAAAAAAAGTGAAATATTCCTTTAAATATCGTACCTGGGGGGTGTCTATAGTATGCCTGTAAAGTGACGCGTGTTTCCCATGTTTAGAACAGTCCCTGCACCAAATGTCATTTTTAAAGGAAAAAATCTCATTTAAAACTGCTTGCGGGTTTAATGTCATGTCGGGTCATGGCAATATGGATGAAAATCAGTGAGACAAACGGCATGGGTACCCCCCAGTCCATTACCAGGCCCTTTGGGTCTTGTATGGATATTAAGGGGAACCCCGCACCCAAATTAAAATAAGGAAAGGTGTGGGGCCACCAGGCCCTATATACTCTGAACAGCAGTATACAGGCGGTGCAAACAAGACAGGGACTGTAGGTTTGTTGTTAAGTAGAATCTCTTTGTAATTTTGAACGGGTACATTTTTAACGTTGTTTAGCTCCAGCCAAAAAATCTTTTTTAAGCATTTTGGAAAACATAGGGAAGGGTTATCACCCCTGTGACATTTGTTTTGCTGTCTTTCCTCCTCTTCAGAAGATTTCACCTCACTTTTTTGTCCCAATGAAAAATGTTTTTTGAAAATTTGGGTTTTTTTGTGGAACAAGGATTGGAAAGCATCAGTGGAAAGGAGAAATTGTTTTCCCATATTAACTCTTACAGGAGAGAATTTCCCTTCCTAGGGGTAGATTTCATCTCACTTCCTGTTGTCTCCTTCCGTTTGCAAGTAGGAGTCGTTTATAAGTTAGATGTTTGAAAGTAGGGTCCTGCCCTATATACTCAGCAGAAATTTGGGCCTTAGGTGTTGCTGTGGCCACAACACTGTAAGCCCTCACAGGGCCCTGCTGTGAAATATTAGATCAAGAATTGTAATTACATGCCCCTGTTGAACAGGAGCTGAAAAACTAGGCCTTAGGCACTGGTGCTGGTGCCACAACACTGCAACCCCTCACAGACACTCTAGTTGGAACGCAGGAACGAGTCCTGCTGCAAAGTTTTGCATCAAAAATTGTAATTACACGCCCCTGTTAGACAGGGGCAGAAAAATTGGGCCTTAGGCACTGGTGCTGGTGCCACAACACTGCAACCCCTCACAGACACTCTAGTTGGAATGCAGGAACGAGCCCTGCTGTAAAGTATTGCATCAAAAATTGTAATTACACGCCCCTGTTAGACAGGGGCAGAAAAATTGGGCCTTAGGCACTGGTGCTGGTGCCACAACACTGCAACCCCTCACAGACACTCTAGTTGGAATGCAGGAACGAGCCCTGCTGCAAAGTATTACATCAAAAATTGTAATTACACGCCCCTGTTAAACAGGGGCTGAAAAATTGTGCCTTAGGCACTGGTGGTGGCGCCCAGAACCAAAAATGTTCTTACAAGCTATCAGCGTGATGATTGAGGAGGAAGAGGATAATTACTCAGGGATAGTCACTCAGCATCAGCATAGGCAGTCTTTGAATGGATCTGAAAAAAATTATTCAGTTACATCAGCATCAGGTGCTTGGTAGCTGGTGGTGATCCAAGACTGATTCATTTTTATGAAGGTCAGCCGATCGACCGAGTCGGTGGACAGACGCACCCTGTGATCGGTTACCACGCCTCCAGCAGCACTGAATGTGCGTTCCGAAAGAACGCTGGATGCAGGACAGGCCAGTAGCTCAATTGCATACTGTGCAAGCTCTGGCCAGTGATCCATCCTCAAGACCCAGTAACCCAGAGGATTTTCGGTGGGAAAGGTGTCCAAGTCTGATCTTGCCCCTAGGTATTCCTGCACCATGTAAAACAGACGCTGGCGATGGTTGCTGGAACCGATCATACCTTGGGGCTGCGGACCAAAAAATTGTCTGAACGCATCGGTCAGACGGCCACCTTCTCCACCGCTCCTTCTTTGACTGACCGAAGCCTCAGCAACACGTTGTCCAGAAACAGGAGTTTGTAACCTCCCAGTCTCTGGGAACGCGTTGCACAGACCTTTCTGCAAGGCCTCCCGAAGATGTTTCATCCTCTGCTCCCTCTGCGATGGCAAGATAAGGTCCGCAACCTTACCCTTGTAACGTGGATCAAGGAGGGTTGCCAGCCAGTATTGGTCCTTCTCCTTGATACCACGAATACAAGGATCCTTACGCAGGCTTTGCAGGATCAGGGAGGCCATGCAGCGTAGGTTTGCTGAGGCATTCGGTCCGGAGTCCTCTGGGTCACTAAGGACAACAACGTCCGCAGCCACCTCCTCCCAGCCACGTACAAGTCCATGTGTTCCTTGGGACTGATCCCTTAAAGACTGCTGATGCTGAGTGCCAGGCTCCACCTCCATACTGACACAATCTTCCTCCTCCTCCTCCTCGTCCTCTTCCTGTGTGATCGGCGGGCACGCAGGAACACTGTCTGGATAAAGGGGGCCTTGAGAGCTAAGGAAGTCCTCCTCTTCCTGCCTCTGTTCTGCCTCAAGTGCCCTGTCCATTATTCCACGCAGCGTGTGCTCCAACAGGTGGACAAGGGGGACAGTGTCACTGATGCATGCACTGTCAGTGCTCACCATCCTCGTGGCCTCCTCGAATAGTGACAGGACAGTGCATGCATCCCTGATCATGGCCCACTGGCGTGGGGGAAAAAAACCAAGCTCCCCTGACCCTGTCCTGGTGCCATAGTCGCACAGGTACTCATTGATGGCCCTCTGCTGTGTGTGCAGCCGCTGCAGCATGGCCAACGTTGAGTTCCACCTGGTGGGCATGTCACAGATTAGGCGGTTCTTGGGCAGGTTAAACTCCTTTTGGAGGTCCGTCAGCCGAGCAGTGGCATTATATGACCGGCGGAAATGCACACAGACTTTCCTGGCCTGCCTCAGGACATCCTGTAAGCCCGGGTACCTGCCCAAGAACCGCTGCACCACCAAGTTAAGGACGTGAGCCAAACAGGGCACATGGGTCAGTTGTCCCTGTCGGAGGGCAGAGAGGAGGTTGGTGCCATTGTCGCAAACCACCATTCCTGCCTTAAGTTGGCGTGGCGTCAACCACCTCTGAACCTGCCCCTGCAGAGCTGACAGAACCTCTGCCCCAGTGTGGCTCCTGTCCCCCAAGCACACCAGCTCAAGCACCGCATGGCATCTTTTGGCCTGCGTACTTGCGTAGCCCCTTGAACGCCTACGGAGCACCGCTGGTTCCGAGGAAGAGGCCATGGAGGAAGAAGAAGAGGAGGGGGTGGAGGAGAGAGGTGTGTCACAATCAGCATTTTGGAGGCGTGGTGGCGGAACAACCTCCAACACTACTGCACCTTGTCCTGCATCCTTCCCAGCTGCCAGCAGAGTCACCCAATGCGCCGTGAAACTAAGGTAACGTCCCTGTCCATGCCTGCTGGACCATGAGTCAGCGGTAATATGCACCTTACCGCTGACCGCCCTGTCCAGCGAGGCATGGACATTGCCTTCCACATGCCGGTAGAGAGCCGGAATCGCCTTCCGTGAGAAAAAGTGGCGTTTGGGTACCTGCCACTGAGGAACCGCACATTCCACAAACTCACGGAAGGGGGCAGAGTCTACCAACTGAAAAGGCAGCAGTTGAAGTGCTGGCAATTTTGCCAAGCTAGCATTCAACCGCTGGGCATGTGGATGGCTGGGAGCAAACTTCTTTCGGCGGTGCAGCAGCTGGGGCAGGGAAATTTGCCTGGTACAATCTGACGTCGGTGTACCAAAAGCAGATTGCCCACAAGTACTTGGCTGTGACACACCTAATTCTACACCTTCATTCCTCTCACTGCAGGTCTCAGAGAGGACTGAAGGTCTAGTGGGGTTGGAAATCTCAGCTGATGAGGAGCAAGGAGAGATCCTCTTTGTTCTTTGGTGTGGGTCTTTTAGATATGCTTGCCAACGAACTGCATGGCAGGTCAACATATGTCTGGTCAAGCATGTGGTACCCAAGCGGGAGATGTTTTGGCCACGCGAGATACGCTTGAGACATATGTTGCAAATAGCAGCGGTGCGATCTGATGCACTCGTCTCAAAAAAGGCCCACACCAAAGAACTTTTTGAATAACGCGCAGAGACTGCAGCGCCCTGCACATGTGGAGCTTTGGGGTGTGATGCAGTCAATGTGCTGCCCTTAGGCTGGCCCCTGGAGGGCATCCTGCCTCGTTGGTGATGTGCCGCCTCCTCCTCCTCCTCCTCCTCTCTCCTATCAGGCACCCACGTTGAGTCAGTGACCTCATCATCCCCTCCCTCCTCATCACTGGAGCAAACCTGGCAGTATGCTGCAGCAGGGGGAGCATGACTGCCAGATTGCTGTCCTTCTTGGGCACCCCCTCTGTCCGTGCTCATGTTACTGCCTTCATCGAGCTCAGTATCATCATCAGAGCCTTCCAAACGCTGGGCATCCTCCTGGAGCATGTACCCAACACTGTGGTCAAACAGTTCGAGGGAATCCTCAGGAGGACATGGTGGAGCTAGGGAAGGAGTCACTGATGACATTGAGCTGAGGGAAGAGGCCGCTGCTTTGCCAGACAAAGCACCCTGGGCATGGGTGAGAGAGGATGAGGAGGATGAGGACGGCTTGGTCATCCACTCGACCAAGTCTTCCGCATGTTGCGGCTCAACACGGCCAGCTGCCGAAAAAAAGGCCAAGCGTGTCCCATGGCCACGTGCTGATGAGGATGCACCGTCTCCACGACCAGCACTAGACACAGAGCCTGCTTGCCCTCTCTTATTGGCTTGTGACTGTCTGCCTCTCCTTCTTGGCCTTCCAGACATACTAATGGCCTGTAGCTGCACTAAGCTGGGATAGAACACCTGTAATTTTCTTCAGGTAGCTTTATATACTGTAACCAGACAAGCCTGCCTGTCAGTAGGAAGATAACAGGAACGGATCTAGCTGAACACTGTGAGCAGGACGCACTGCACTAAATGTAAATAGCAGGAACGGATCTAGCTGAACACTGTGAGCAGGACGCACTGACTGCACTAAATGTAAATAGCAGGAACAGATCTAGCTGAACACTGTGAGCAGGACGCACTGCACTAAATGTAAATAGCAGGAACGGATCTAGCTGAACACTGTGAGCAGGACGCACTGCACTAAATGTAAATAGCAGGAACGGATCTAGCTGAACACTGTGAGCAGGACGCACTGACTGCACTAAATGTAAATAGCAGGAACGGATCTAGCTGAACACTGTGAGCAGGACGCAGTGCACTAAATGTAAATAGCAGGAACGGATCTAGCTGAACACTGTGAGCAGGACGCACTGCACTAAATGTAAATAGCAGGAACGGATCTAGCTGAACACTGTGAGCAGGACGCACTGACTGCACTAAATGTAAATAGCAGGAACAGATCTAGCTGAACACTGTGAGCAGGACGCACCGCACTAAATGTAAATAGCAGGAACGGATCTAGCTGAACACTGTGAGCAGGACGCACTGCACTAAATGTAAATAGCAGGAACGGATCTAGCTGAACACTGTGAGCAGGACGCACTGACTGCACTAAATGTAAATAGCAGGAACGGATCTAGCTGAACACTGTGAGCAGGACGCACTGCACTAAATGTAAATAGCAGGAACAGATCTAGCTGAACACTGTGAGCAGGACGCACTGCACTAAATGTAAATAGCAGGAACGGATCTAGCTGAACACTGTGAGCAGGACGCACTGACTGCACTAAATGTAAATAGCAGGAATGGATCTAGCTGAACACTGTGAGCAGGACGCACTGCACTAAATGTAAATAGCAGGAACGGATCTAGCTGAACACTGTGAGCAGGACGCACTGACTGCACTAAATGTAAATAGCAGGAACGGATCTAGCTGAACACTGTGAGTAGGATGCACTGCACTAAATGTAAATAGCAGGAACGGATCTAGCTGAACACTGTGAGCAGGACGCACTGACTGCACTAAATGTAAATAGCAGGAACAGATCTAGCTGAACACTGTGAGCAGGACGCACTGCACTAAATGTAAATAGCAGGAACGGATCTAGCTGAACACTGTGAGCAGGACGCACTGACTGCACTAAATGTAAATAGCAGGAACGGATCTAGCTGAACACTGTGAGCAGGACGCACTGACTGCACTAAATGTAAATAGCAGGAACAGATCTAGCTGAACACTGTGAGCAGGACGCACTGCACTAAATGTAAATAGCAGGAACAGATCTAGCTGAACACTGTGAGCAGGACGCACTGCACTAAATGTAAATAGCAGGAACGGATCTAGCTGAACACTGTGAGCAGGACGCACTGACTGCACTAAATGTAAATAGCAGGAACAGATCTAGCTGAACACTGTGAGCAGGACGCACTGCACTAAATGTAAATAGCAGGAACAGATCTAGCTGAACACTGTGAGCAGGACGCACTGCACTAAATGTAAATAGCAGGAACGGATCTAGCTGAACACTGTGAGCAGGACGCACTGCACTAAATGTAAATAGCAGGAACGGATCTAGCTGAACACTGTGAGCAGGACGCACTGACTGCACTAAATGTAAATAGCAGGAACAGATCTAGCTGAACACTGTGAGCAGGACGCACTGCACTAAATGTAAATAGCAGGAACGGATCTAGCTGAACACTGTGAGCAGGACGCACTGACTGCACTAAATGTAAATAGCAGGAACAGATCTAGCTGAACACTGTGAGCAGGACGCACTGCACTAAATGTAAATAGCAGGAACGGATCTAGCTGAACACTGTGAGCAGGACGCACTGCACCAAATGTAAATAGTCTAGATAGAAGATAACAGGAACGGATCTAGCTAAACTGAATACAGTGTATATATATATATGCAACACCTGGGATGCATATATATACAAAATACACTGTAAGTGCAGCTAACTGACTGACTGTTCTGCCTAATCTATCTAACTCAAATCAAATGACACTGTCTGTCTCTCTCTCTATCTCTCAGCACACCGGAACACACTACACAGGGCCGCCGTGCAGGCGGCCTTATATAGTGTGGGGCGTGTACTAAATCCCCTGAGCCATAATTGGCCAAAGCCACCCTGGCTTTGGCCAATTACAGCTCTCTCTACTGACGGCGCTGTGATTGGCCAAGCATGCGGGTCATAGTGCATGCTTGGCCAATCATCAGCCAGCAATGCACTGCGATGCCGCAGTGAATTATGGGCCGTGACGCGCCACACGAATTTGGCGCGAACGGCCCATAACGTTCGCAATTCGACGGACGGTCGAACAGCCGATGTTCGAGTCGAACATGGTTTCGACTCGAACACGAAGCTCATCCCTAGTGGAGAAGAATGTCTTCGGAAGTTTAATGGGAATAGTTTGCAAAATATATAAAAGTCGGGGCAGAATATTCATTTTGACTATTGCGGCTCTGCCGAACCAGGAAAAAAGTCCAGAGGACCATTTTTTAAGTCTAATTGTATTTTTTGTAAAATTGCTGCATGGTTTAGGGTGTATAAGTCGTTCAAGGAGGTCGGTAAGAGAATACCTAGATATTGGATTGCTCTAGCATTCCACGAGAACGGGTAGTTGAGTTGGCATTGTCGACATATTTCAGGGGCGAGGGTAATATTCAGGGCTGTCGATTTCGAGTAATTTATTTGGAGGTTAGAAAGGGTATGAAAAGTATTAAAGTCTTTGAGGAGGTTGGGTATTGTCGTGAGGGGGTCGGTGAGAAAGAGGAGTATGTCGTCCGCGAAGGCAGCTACTTTGTATGTGCGTCTTTTGATGGTAATTCCCTTAATGTCTTGATTGGCTCTCAGGCGTCGCAGGAAGGGCTCCAGGGATAAGATAAAAATTAAAGGGGAGAGTGGGCATCCTTGACGGGTTCCATTCGACACGGAGAAGGCGTCCGACAGGTGGCCGTTTACATGGACCTTGGCAGTAGGGTTAGAGTAAAGGGCCGATATGAAATTAAGCATCGTTGGGGGAAGACCTATCATCCGTAGGGTTTCTGTCATATAGTCCCAGGCCACCCTGTCAAACGCCTTCTCCGCATCGAGAGAAAGCATAAATCCGCTAGAACGGCTGGATGTAAGCCAGTGGTGGATATTAAGAGCTTTTAGAGTATTATCTCTCGCCTCTCTTCCTGGAACGAAGCCGACCTGGCCTAGATCAATAAGTTGGGGCAATAGTGGTAATATACGGTTCGCTAAAGTCTTTGCATACCATTTTAAGTCCACATTAAGAAGCGAGATGGGCCTGTAATTGGTAACTAGGGAGGGGTCTTTGTCTGGTTTTGGGATTACAGCTATATGGGCAGTTAGAAGGTCTCGAGGCGGTGTCGTAGGGGTTGCGAAGGAGTTAAAGGTTTTTAAGAAGAAGGGGGTGAGTGTTTCTGCATAAGTTTTATAGTAGCCGACTGTCAAGCCATCGGGGCCGGGGCTTTTACCTGATTTTAGTTGTTTCAAGGCTAGGTCTATTTCTTCTCTGGTTAGGGGGGAGGCCAGATCTTGGGCCGTGGAGGCCGAGATAGGGGTGGGGCCATATTGTTGCAAAAAATCGACTATCAATTCTGTTCGTTTGTTTTTATCTGCGGAGGAGTTAGATGGGTGAAGGTTATATAGTTTACTATAATATTGGACAAACTGTTGTGCAATGTCTGGGGTTTTGGTAAGTTTGCCTCCTGCTGGATCAGTGATGGAGTGAATCGTTGTGTGAGCTTTTGTCACTTGTAAGGCCCGAGCTAGCATTTTACTGGCTTTGTTGCCATATTCATAAAACGTTTTTTTGGAGAGGATATATTTGCGTTGGATTTGGGTGTCTAATATGTCAAGGAGATCTTTTCTAGTTTGAATCAGTTCTGTCATAGTGGAGAGGGCTTGGGTTTGTTTATGAGCATTTTCTAGCCGATGGATTTTGTTGAGGAGGTCTAAGTATTGTTTTCTGCGTATTCGATTGCGTTTAGCCGCCGCTGCGATTAAGATTCCCCTGACTACACATTTGTGTGTTTCCCATATGGTAAGTGGGGACGTGTCCGTCGAAACATTCTCTTGAAAGAAATGTTTGAGGTTGGATTCGACCTCAGCCATGATGGAAGGGTCATTCAGTAGTGATGGGTCCAGTTTCCATGTTTGTGAGCGGGGTGTCGTGTTTGGGATTTTAAGTGTGAGAGAGGTGGGGTGATGATCGGAGAGAAGCATGGGGTCAATTGAGGCGTGGTGGATACGAAAGAACAAAATTATGGCGATCACTATAAAAAAAAAAACACTGTAACCAAAAATTCGAAACATTATTATGGGCATCTCACGAAAAAAAAATAAAAACAATTATTCATGAGATCACGAGAAAGAATAAAGAAATCAGGTTGTCAGAATTCTGTGTGAACATGAGCAGCAAAACAACTTCATTATTCTAGCATTCTAAAGAAGAAGAGAATGTGCTGTATTAAAAGATTTTAAAAATTCCAGCGTGACGAATGTGCTATCTCCATTACAAACGCTAGTTTTACCAGACCAAGCACTTCCGTCTCGTACTTGATTCTGAGCATGCGTGGAACTTTGTGTGTCGGAATTGTGTACACACGATCGGAATTTACGAGAATGGATTTTGTTGTTGGAAAATTTTAGATCCAGATCTCAAATTTTGGTGGATTCCTTTGCTTGACAGGCACAACTCTCTGTCTGGCCAAAAATGTGAAGTTGAGCATTTCATGTAAGAGTACGTGTATATGGCGTTTAACTACGTGCAATACACATAAATACAGACACACCAGATAGAATGTAAGCTGTGATGTTTATAGCTTAAGAAAATTCCTTTCTGGGAGTAGTCACATGGGTGACACAAGCCTATAACGCCTTTATATTTTTATTGGATATCAGACCCTGGATAGCGTGATTTATAATAATGTGTAGATTCTTTTTTCAATTATTTTTAGCCTACTCCTAATAAACTGTACAATCTTAAAGTATGTGAGATTACTTTGTTAAGATCCCCACACATTTACATTTTTGAATTATGTGACACCTATCTACTACTCCCCATGAGAAGGCACGATTGTGTCACACATTTCACAGAGCCTGCCTTCTGAACCACAGAGATGCTGAAAAGAGGAGTTTAGGGAGTTGTAGTCAATGCAGGAATCAAAGCAGGCAGGCAGGGATTTGTGGGAAATGTAGTACTTAGAAATTCAAAGTAAGCAGCTAGGGATAAGCTGCAAAGCATGCAGGGAATCCAGGACTTTGTGGAAAGAGATGATCAGCAGACAGGCAATACCCCAACTGAAAGGAAATTTTTCCAAGTAAGTTTATTTTGGATTGTCAAATACAACTACTGTTCCTATTGCCAGTACAATGCTGATATTATAGAATGAAATTGTATGCTGTGACCCAAGATTTCCTTTAAACCATAAAATTTATTTTTATATCTGTTTGGCATTGTATGAGGCTGACACTTTCCGAGTCTGCATTTGTAATGCTTATGCTGTACAATTGTTTTACCATGTGATATGAATATGGTACATGTGCATTGATCTCAACCCTGTATTTTTGGGGTGTTATCGATCTTTGATATCTATTTCCTTAAGTAAGCTAAATGAAAAGGTTTTTATTATTGTTGTTACTATTTTTGTAGATCACACTCTAGATAAAAAAAATAATATATTTTTTTTTTTATTTCCTCTTTAGTATATTTTTTGTAAATGTGTATAACTTCTAGCCTTGGCCTTGAAGACTGAATTATCTACAGTAACCTCTCCTTAATGTAAGTTTTGAAGTATTTCATCCTGAAAATGCTTTAGTTCTGTGTTCAAAAAAATAAATACTATGGTTATTTATTGGAAACAAGTAAGTAAATAAATTCTATGTGATAGGCATATTATACGGCATAGCTTCTGAATTTTAACCTATTTTGAATCATTTAGGAATGTAAATGAAAACAAGTAATACCACACTTGTAGGGTCCCTACAGTTAAGCGCTTCAATGTAAATTTTAAAAAAGCTTGTCAAAAAAGCAAATGTATATTTACCTTTCTGTTGGACCATGTTTAAAAAAATCTGCTGTGTTGCAGGTATCTAGCTGCTGTGGGTATTGGATACTTCTAGGTATGTCAAAAACCTGCTACTTCTGCCACATGCTGTGTTGTACTAGTGTAGCAGGGAGCTGGATATAGATATATTCCTGCAATCAGAAGACACTCTGTAACATTGCTACAGTGAAACAGTTTCCCTCTAGTGGCAGCAAAGACGGTGCCATCACATCCTGCCAGCAGACTGAATACCAGGAAGCAATGCATACAGAGAATTGTAGTTCCAGGCCTCAAGTTTCACATTGGGATTTCACTGTTTATGGACTACAACTTCCAGACTTCAGAGGAGAGAAGAACAGACTGCTGGGAGAGACTATAAGAAGGATGGATTGAGGCCTGGCAAGCTTTCTTAGGATGCCGTTTGACTCTTCCAGCAAAAGGTCTGTGTGACAGTGAGCTGCTGTTAAATTACGGCCTACACAGCTTGGAGCTGTTCAGCTATACCCATAGGGACCTCTGTGGACAGCATCGCTTCTTCCCTACAGCGGACCAGAGGGTGTTCCAGGTTATCCAGAGACCTGCACTTCGGGTCCAAGTAGGCCGCAGCGCGGCAGACTCCATTTCCCAGAGCCAGGATACAGAGAAAGTTCCTGATATAGTCTTCTTCATCACTTACATTGTTGCAAGCTGTATCTGGGTCCAGTGTGGTGAGCGAGCATAGCCCATCTAGTTGCATTAAGACACTGCTTTTCAACATCAGTCATTCAGTTCAGCTTAGTGGTACTTGTAGTGCCACTAGAAGTCAGTTCTTTTACTATAACAAACACTGTATACAGACATCCCTGTTCTTGTAGCTTTGCTGGTATCAATAGTGCCACAGGATACAGATTCACTTAACCTCATAGACGCTGTATACAGACATCTGTATTCCATCTGCTGGTATTTACAGTTCCTCTGGATACCTTTCCAGCAAGCAGTCACAGCACCGCCTTGTGTTTAGCTTACACAGGAAGATCCAGCATTCTCTTTTAGCCAAGTTTATATCAGCTTAACTGCTCTGCTCTACCATTCAGGATTACAGTTTTCTTAAAGTGCTAGCTGAAGACCACAAGATTCATCTTTACTATGGAGTTACTGTTAACCCCTTTTGCTCTTCCTTATCCTTATCACAACAGACTATTTTTGCCTAATAAAGGTGATCCTTCAGGTAGTTGGACTATTTTTAAAAGGAGCCAATCAAGCTATGGTTATAATTGTTTTTACTAAATGTTTGTTATTTGCCTTGTTGTGGGCCTGTGGGTTGAGGTACAGGGAGGAGAGGTTTGACACAGCTTAAAAGGGTCAGACCTCTGTCTCTCTACTACCTGTTCACATAGGTATCAATAGTGTGAGCTGAGGTTATGTTATGTTTAACTGCACTGTGTTTCCCTGAATCATTAATAGTAATTTGTCACCTAAACTACGATTTCCATCTGACGTACATGTTTTATGCTATATAAATAAATATTTCTTTGTGTCACTTTTGTCTCAGTAAACATACCTTCTGGTTTACCACAGTTGTGTTTCCTGTCTACTGCTGTGTTTCACACTAATATTGCTGAGTAGGTGTGCCAGAGGGGTTGGGACTGTTCTTGGGGTTGAGAGGCAGAGTACAGAACCAAATATACATTAACCACTTAAGGACCGCCTCACGCCGATGTACGTCGGCAAGGTGGCACGGGCAGGCAGAATCACGTACATATACGTGATCTGCCTCCCACGGGCGGGGGGTCCGATCGGACCCCCCCCGGTGCCCGAGGCGGTCCGCTTCTGACCAGCGGCGATCAGAGATGAGGGGGAGACCATCCGTTCATGGCCCCCCCTCGCGATCGCCGCCGGCCAATCAAATCATTCCTTTGCTGCTGTATGCTAAACAGCAGCAAAGGAAATGATGTCATCTCTCCTCGGCTCGGTATTTTCCGTTCCGGCGCCGAGGAGAGAAGACTTCAATGTCAGTGAAACACTACACACACACAGTAGAACATGCCAGGCACACAAAACACCCCCCTTTACCCCCCGATCCCCCCCGATCACCCCCTAATCCCCCTCCTGTCACACTGACACCAAGCAGTTTTTTTTTTTGTTTTTTTTTTCTGATTACTGCATGGTGACAGTTTGTGACAGTTACTGTGTTAGGGCAGTTACTGTTAGCCCCCTTTAGGTCTAGGATACCCCCCTAACCCACCCTAATAAGGTTTTAACCCCTTGATCACCCCCTGTCGCCAGTGTCACTAAGCGATCATTTTTCTGATTGCTGTATTAGTTTCACTGGTGACGCTAGTTAGGGAGGTAAATATTTAGGTTCGCCGTCATCGTTTTACAGCGACAGGGACCCCCATATACTACCTAATAAATGTTTTAACCCCTTGATTGCCCCCTAGTTAACCATTTCACCACTGATCACCGTATAACTGTTACGGGTGACGCTGGTTAGTTAGTTTATTTTTTATAGTGTCAGGGCACCCGCCGTTTATTACCGAATAAAGGTTTAGCCCCCTGATCGCCCGGCAGTGATATGCGTTGCCCCAGGCAGCGTCAGATTAGCGCCAGTACCGCTAACACCCATGTACGCAGCATACGCCTCCCTTAGTGGTATAGTATCTGTACGGATCAATATCTGATCCGATCAGATCTATAATAGCGTCCCCAGCAGTTTAGGGCTCCCAAAAATGCAGTGATAGCGGGATCAGCCCAGATACCTGCTAGCACCTGTGTTTTGCCCCTCCACCCGGCCCAGCCCAGCCCACCCAAGTGCAGTATCGATCGATCACTGTCACTTACAAAACACTAAACACATAACTGCAGCGTTCGCAGAGTCAGACCTGATCCCTGCGATCGCTAACGTTTTTTTGGTAGCGTTTTGGTGAACTGGCAAGCACCAGCCCCAGGCAGCGTCAGGTTAGCGCCAGTACCGCTAACACCCACGCACGCAGCATACGCCTCCCTTAGTGGTATAGTATCTGAACGGATCAATATCTGATCCAATCAGATCTATACTAGCGTCCCCAGCAGTTTAGGGTTCCCAAAAACGCAGTGTTAGCGGGATCAGCCCAGATACCTGCTAGCACCTGCGTTTTGCCCCTCCGTCCGGCCCAGCCCAGCCCACCCAAGTGCAGTATCGATCGATCACTGTCACTTACAAAACACTAAACGCATAACTGCAGCATTCGCAGAGTCAGGCCTGATCCCTGTGATCGCTAACAGTTTTTTTGGTAGCGTTTTAGTGAACTGGCAAGCACCAGTGGCGTAGTACACCCCGGTCGTAGTCAAACCAACACTGCAGTAACACTTGGTGACGTGGCGAGTCCCATAAGTGCAGTTCAAGCTGGTGAGGTGGCAAGCACAAGTAGTGTCCCGCTGCCACCAAGAAGACAAACACAGGCCCGTCGTGCCCATAGTGCCCTTCCTGCTGCATTCGCCAATCCTAATTGGGAACCCACCACTTCTGCAGCGCCCGTACTTCCCCCATTCACATCCCCAACCAAATCCAGTCGGCTGCATGAGAGGCATTTTTATGTCCTCCCGAGTACCCCTACCCAGCGAACCCCCCAAAAAAGATGTCGTGTCTGCAGCAAGCGTGGATATAGGCGTGACACCCGCTATTATTGTCCCTCCTGTCGTGACAATCCTGGTCTTTGCATTGGTGAATGTTTTGAACGCTACCATTCACTAGTTGAGTATTAGCATAGGGTACAGCATTGCACAGACTAGGCACACTTTCACAGGGTCTCCCAAGATGCCATTTTGAGAGACCTGGAACCGGTTACAGTTATAAACGTTAGTTACAAAAAAAAGTGTAAAAAAAAAATATATATATAGAATAAAAAAAATAGTTGTCGTTTTATTGTTCTCTCTCTCTCTATTCTCTCTCTATTGTTCTGCTCTTTTTTACTGTATTCTATTCTGTAATGTTTTATTGTTATTATGTTTTATCATGTTTGCTTTTCAGGTATGCAATTTTTTTTACTTTACCGTTTACTGTGCTTTATTGTTAACCATTTTTTTGTCTTCAGGTACGCCATTCACAACTTTGAGTGGTTATACCAGAATGATGCCTGCAGGTTTAGGTATCATCTTGGTATCATTCTTTTCAGCCAGCGGTCGGCTTTCATGTAAAAGCAATCCTAGCGGCTAATTAGCCTCTAGACTGCTTTTACAAGCCGTGGGATGGAATGACCCCCCCCACCGCCTTCCGTGTTTTTCTCTGGCTCTCCTGTCTCAACAGGGAACCTGAGAATGCAGCCGGTGATTCAGCCAGCTGACCATAGAGCTGATCAGAGACCAGAGTGGCTCCAAACATCTCTATGGCCTAAGAAACCGGAAGCTACGAGCATTTCATGACTTTGATTTCGCCGGATGTAAACAGCGCCATTGGGAAATTGGGAAAGCATTTTATCACACCGATCTTGGTGTGGTCAGATGCTTTGAGGGCAGAGGAGAGATCTAGACCCCAATTTTTTCAAAAAAGAGTACCTGTCACTACCTATTGCTATCATAGGGGATATTTACATTCCCTGAGATAACAATAAAAATGATTAAAAAAAAAAATGAAAGTAACAGTTTAAAAATAAGATAAAAAAGCAAAAAATAATAAAGAAAAAAAAAAGCACCCCTGTCCCCCCCTACTCTCGAGCGCAAGCGTCGGTCTGGCGTCAAATGTAAACGGCAATTGCACCATGCATGTGAGGTGTCACCGCAAATGTCAGATCGAGGGCAGTAATTTTAGCAGTAGACCTCCTCTGTAAAACTAAAGTGGTAACCTGTAAAGGCTTTTAAAGGCTTTTAAAAATGTATTTAGTTTGTCGCCACTGCACGTTTGTGCGAAATTTTAAAGCATGTCATGTTTGGTATCCACGTACTCGGCCTAAGATCATCTTTTTTATTTCATCAAACATTTGGGCAATATAGTGTGTTTTAGTGCATTAAAATTTAAAAAAGTGTGTTTTTTCCCAAAAAAATGCGTTTGAAAAATCGCTGCGCAAATACTGTGTGAAAAAAAAAATGAAACACCCACCATTTAAATATGTAGGGCATTTGCTTTAAAAAAATATATAATGTTTGGGGGTTCAAAGTAATTTTCTTGCAAAAAAAAATAATTTTTTCATGTAAACAAAAAGTGTCAGAAAGGGCTTTGTCTTCAAGTGGTTAGAAGAGTGGGTGATGTGTGACATAAGCTTCTAAATGTTGTGCATAAAATGCCAGGACAGTTCAAACCCCCCCCCCCCCCCAAATGACTCCATTTTGGAAAGTAGACACCCCAAGCTATTTGCTGAGAGTCATGTCGAGTCCATGGAATATTTTATATTGTGACACAAGTTGCGGGAAAGAGACAATTTTTTTTTTGTTGCACAAAGTTGTCACTAAATAATATATTGCTCAAGCATGCCATGGGAATATGTGAAATTACACCCCAAAATACATTCTGTTGCTTCTCCTGAGTACGGGGATACCACATGTGTGAGACTTTTTGGGAGCCTAGCCGCGTACGGGCCCCTGAAAACCAAGCACCGCCTTCAGGCTTTCTAAGGGCGTAAATTTTTGATTTCACTCTTCATTGCCTATCACAGTTTCAGGGGCCATGGAATGCCCAGGTGGCACAAACCCCCCCCCCCCCCCCAAATGAGGTATAGTAAGTATTTTGCAGACCTCACTTTTTGTCACAAAGATTTGAAAATTGGAAAAAAAAATGTTTTTTCTTGCCTTTCTTCATTTTCAAAAACAAATGAAAACTGCAAAATACTCACCATGCCTCTCAGCAAATAGTTTGGGGTGTCTACTTTCCAAAATGGGGTCATTTGGGGGGGGTTTGTGCCACCAAGGCATTCCAAAAAAAATAAAAAACTTGGGTTTACATCCACTTTAACTTTGTAAATGTTTATTTATTCACTTATGCAAAAGTCACAAATAATACCCATAACGTTTGTAAGATGTGTAAGGTGTCAGCTTCTATTGCCTTTCACACAGCAAATGTAACATTCTCTAACATTCGATACTAAGAAAAAAAACAAAAAACAATAAAGAAAAAAGCCCCAACACTACCAGCTTAATACATTTGACCAGAAGAGAAAATAATAGATGTTTGCACTGTGTACAATGTCTGTGAGCTGCAGGTTTCATTCCCTGTTTGGGAGGTTCAGCTAATGGCCAAAATAATGAATGTTCTATCAAGCCGAACCTCCAGTTGAAACATTAAGCAAAATGTTTTACTACTACTCGCTAGCTGTGAAAGTTATTTGGTCAGGACTCCTGGTTGTTCGGGAGTCAGCACCCTCCAGCATTCTAACAACTAGTGACTCATCCCTGTCCGGGGAATTCTGCTGACAGGTAAATGTAAACATCGGGCAGGAACAGTGTGAAAAAAATAGTGTGGGGTCTTCCTCAGAATTCAAGCCAGGACTTCCAGGTTTGGTATGGATTTTAAGCAGAACCCCATAAAACAAACTTTTGCTCTGTGATAGGCAACTTGTTATTATATATATTATATTTACATTACAAACATCATGGTTATTATTTGTGACTTTTCCTTAGGAGAATTGTTTTATACAAAGACCCCTAGTGTCAGATACCTGCAGCAGGTATCAGCAGGAGATTTAAAGTGCAATTTTGGCTACACATCTAACTATCCTTAAAACTGTCACCTATGCTAACTAACCTGTGTAAGAAAGATGTAAATACTTACCTATTTTCAGGCAACTGCGGTCCGTTCACATGATTTCTCCAATGTCAGCCATCATTGCGGCTGCAGGGAGAGAGCACTC
Organism: Lithobates septentrionalis; assembly: GCA_037952835.1. Lineage (NCBI taxonomy): Eukaryota > Metazoa > Chordata > Amphibia > Anura > Ranidae > Lithobates > Lithobates septentrionalis. Next base: position 5,494,350 of record JBBDGP010000509.1, read on the forward strand.
GAACAATGGCTAGTAAAGCCTGGAACAGTGACATCACCGATAGGCCGATCTGTTGTCGGCACTCCCTCCCTAAAATAATTCTGGCTGACATAGGGAGCTGACACTGGACTGGAGTGGCAAGATCAACAGGTATTTCATGTACTGGCTGAAAATAAAAACAAAGACAGCCACCACACTTTAGGACTGGCAAGTATAAAATTAGGGATATACTGTATATATTCTTTAAAGCAGAACTAAAGTCACACTATGGCAAATTGATTGCAGGGCATTAGTGTCTTTTTAGAAGAAACTTTGTCCAATGCTCCTCACAATTATGTATGTACACTGTACGACACATGCCACGCAGGAGTTACATCATTATTAAAAACATCCTAAGACCAAATAGGAACACTGCAGGATTCGGAAAAAGAGGTGGGAGAGATGGCAGAAATTTAGGCTGGACCTGTCACCACTGTAGGAGGGCACACTGAATTTTTTACATTATGGTGAGAACTCACGCCCACTCAAGAAAATGTTGGTTTAGAGACCATTATGCATAAGGAATGGTTATTCTTAAGGATGTACAGTGGGGACGGACAGTATTCAGACCCCCTTAAATTTTTAACTCTTTGTTATATTGCAGCCGTTTTCTAAAATCATTTAAGTTCATTTTTTTCCTCATTAATGTACACACAGCACCCTATATTGACAGAAAAACACAGAATTGTTGCCATTTTTTCAGATTTATTAAAAAAGAAAAACTGAAATATCACATGGTCCTAAGTATTCAGACCCTTTGCTGTGACACTCATACATTTAAATCAGGTGCTGTCCATTTCTTCTGATCATCCTTGAGATGGTTCTACACCTTCATTTGAGTCCAACTGTGTTTGATTATACTGATTGGACTTGATTAGGAAAGCCACACACCTGTCTATATAAGACCTTACAGCTCACAATGCATGTCAGAGCAAATGAGAATCACGAGGTCAAAGGAACTGCCTGAAGAGCTCAGAAACAGAATTGTGGCAAGGTACTGATCTGGCCAAGGTTACAAAAAAATTCTGCTGCACTTAAGGTTCTTAAGGTGGCCTCCATAATCCTTAAATGGAAGATGTTTGGGACGACCAGGACCCTTCCTAGAGCTGGCCGTCCGGCCAAACTGAGCTATTGGGGGAGAAGAGCCTTGGGGAGAGAGGTAAAGTAGAACCCAAAGATCACTGTGGTTGAGCTCGGGAGATGCAGTCGGGAGATGGGAGAAAGTTGTAGAAAGTCAACCATCACTGCAGCCCTCCACCAGTCGGGCTTTATGGCAGAGTGGCCCGACGGAAGCCTCTCCTCAGTGCAATACATATGAAAGTCCGCATGGAGTTTGCTAGAAAGACCTGAAGGACTCCAAGATGGTGAGAAATAAGATTCTCTGGTCTGATGAGGCCAAGATAGAACTTTTTGGCCTTAATTCTAAGCGGTATTTGTGGAGAAAACCAGGCACTGCTCATCACCTGTCCAATACAGTCCGAACAGTGAAGCATGGTAGTGGCAGCATCATGCTGTGGGGGTGTTTTTCAGCTGCAGGGACAGGACGACTGGTTGCAATCGAGGGAAAGATGAATGCGGCCAAGTACAGGGATATCCAGGACGAAAACCTTCTCCAGAGTGCTCAGGACCTCAGACTGGGCCAAAGGTTTATCTTCCAATAAGACAATGACCCTAAGCACACAGCTAAAATAATGAAGGAGTGGCTTCAGAACAACTCTGTGACTGTTCTTGAATGGCCCAGCCAGAGCCCTGGCTTAAACCCAATTGAGTATCTCTGGAGAGACCTAAAAATTGCTGTCCACCAACGTTTACCATCCAACCTGACAGAACTGGAGAGGATCTGCAAGGAGGAATGGCAGAGGATCCCCAAATCCAGGTGTGAAAAACTTGTTGCATCTTTCCCAAAAAGACTCATGGCTGTATTAGATCAAAGGGGTGCTTCTACTAAATACTGAGCAAAGGGTCTGAATACTAAGGACCATGTGATATTTCAGTTTTTCTTTTTTAATAAATCTACAAAAATGTCAACAATTCTGTTTTTTTCTGTCAATATGGGGTGCTGTGTGTACATTAATGAGGAAAAAAAATAACTTAAATGATTTTAGCAAATGGCTGCAATATAACAAAGAGTGAAAAATTTAAGGGGGTCTGAATACTTTCCGTCCCCACTGTATTTGGGGGGTACGTTTTGGTGGGTAGGGGGACTAAGTTAACCACTTCCCGCCCGGCCTATAGCAGAATGACGGCCGGGCGGTGGTTCTGTTATCCTGACTGGGCGTCATATGACGTCCAGCAGGATAACATGCTGGTGCGCACCCGCGGGGGCGCACAGCACAGCAATCGGAGGTGCTGTATGTCAGTCTGACACACTGCATCTCTGATCGTGGTATGTTACCAATCACAGCAGATCATCGCGTGAACCAGGAAGTGCTGATAAACGGCATTCCTCGGTTCGCGCTGACAGGAAGAACCAATCGGTGGCTCTCCCTGTCAGAGGGAGGGTCTGTGCTGATCAGCACATTTATTATCAGCACAGCCCCATCAGATGTGCCACCACAGCTAATAGAAACGGATGTCAGTGCCAATCAAAATGCCAACCAGTGCCCATATCAGTGCCAATCAGTGCCCACCACAGGGCCAATCAGTGCCCATCATAGTGCAAATAAGTGCCCAGCAGTAACACCTGTCAGTACCTCATCAGTACCTCATCATCATTGTTGTCCTTCAGTGCCACCTGTCAGTGCCAATCAGTACTGCCTATCAGTGCCAATCAGTGCCACCTGTCAGTGCCCATCACAGCCGCCTGTCAGTTCCACCAGTGCCACCTATCAGTGCCCATCAGTGCCACCTATCAGTGCCCATTAGTGCCACCTATCAGTGCCCATCAGTGCTACATATCAGTTCCGCCTATTGGTGCTCATCAGTGCTGCATATCAGTGCCACCTATCAGTGCCCATCAATTCTACATATCAGTGCCTCCTCATCAGTGCCCATCAGTGCCACCTTATCAGTGCCAACTCATCAGTGCCCGTTAGTGCTGCCTCATCTGTCCCTTTCTGTGCTGCCTCATCAGTGCCCATCAGTGAAGGAGAAAACAAAATACTATAACCAAAACAAAGAAAAACTTTTTTTTTCAAAAATGTTGGTCTTTTTTAGTATGTTTAGCAAAAAATAAAAACCCCAGAGGTGATCAAATACCACCAAAAGAAAGCTCTGTTTGTGGGAGGAAAATGATAAAAATTTAGTTTGGGTGCAGTGTTGCATGACCGCATAATTGTCATTCAAATTGCAACATCACTGAAAGCTGAAAATTGTCCTGGGCAGGAAGGGGGGAACGTGCCTGGTATTGAAGTGTTTAAAGAGTAGCTTTTATTGAGAAAAAGCAATTACCTCAGTGTGATCAATACACATTGGTAGGATTTTGGCAACTTTGTTGCAGATTCCTACCTGTTTCTGCTCTGAAGAAATGGTTGTTTAACATGTCTTTCAGATATTGATTTGGAATAAGAGGTTCTGTGTTCATTATAATCAGCTGGTACACTTTCTTCTGGTTTCTTCTGGTGAGGAAGGTTTCAGAATGGCATTCCTTTAGAAGTATTTAATCCTTGGGAAGTATCTCACCAAAAATGAAATTTATGTTGCTGGGGATGCCTGAAATCTGACTTGTATCTCAATGCAGACTTCTTGGAAAATTAGTGAGCCAATCACACAAGCAGGAAGTGACATTTGTGTAGGAATTTTGTACACCAAACGTGTACAGAATGTCTCCATGTTGTCATATTGCATTGAATTTTAAAGAAAATTACAGTGGCTGCTAGGGATGGGCTTTATGTTCGGGTTGAACATGAGTACGACTCAATCATTGGCTGTTCGGCGATCATTGAATAGCGAACAATTTGGGGTGTTCGCGGCAAATTCGAAAGCCGCAGAACACCCTTTAAAAGTCTATGGGAAAAATCAAAAGTGCTAATTTTAAAGGTTAATATGCAAGTTATTGTCATAAAAAGTGTTTGGGGACCTGGGTCCTGCCCCAGGGGATATGTATCAATGCAAAAAAAGGTTTTAAAAATGGCCATTTTTTCGGGAGCAGTGATTTTAATAATGCTTAAAGTTAAACAATAAAAGTGTAATATTCCTTTAAATTTCATACCTAGATGTCTATAGTATGCCTGTGAATGAATTGTCAGTCCGACAATACACATTTACGTAAACGGGTGACCCTGCCCCCCTCTGACAACACCAGGAAAGCCATAGGGAAGTCCCTGTGCGTCAGAGGGGAGCAGGGTCACTGGGTGGCCCCGCCCTCCGTTTTATAAGAGCTATCTACTGAACAGAAGCGTCACACAGCGGGAGACTCCCATTGAAGCGGATCGGAGGACAAAGCGGAGAAGAAGCAGCCAGAGGAAGATGCCGGACGAGAAGACTGGAGGAAGAAGTGGAGGAAGGTAGAGGAAGAAGTGAGGGAAGAACAAGATGGAGGAAGAAGAAGAACACCGAAGGAAGACCATAAGAAGATGGAAGAAGAAGCGGGGAAAGAAGAAGACATTAATAAAGGAATTTTCAAAAACGTCTATTGTCTTTTTTTAACATTCTTGACACTTTTTTTGTGAAATGGTAGGGGTACATTTGTACCCCATTACCAATTCTCACGTGGGGCTATTTACAATAAAGGAATTGTCAAAAATCGGCTATTGTTTTATGTCACATTTCACTGCTTTTTTTGGTGAATGGGTAGGGGTACAATGTACCTGATACCCATTCATATAGGGGGGTGGGATCTGGGGGTCCCCTTTTAAAGGGGGCTTCCAGATTCTGATAAGCCCCTGCCCACAGACCCCCCCTAACCACTGGGCAAGGGTTGTGGGGATGAGGCCCTTCTCCCCATCAACATGGGGACAAGGTGCTTTGGGGGCTACCCCAAAGCACCCTCCCAATGTTGAGGGCATGTGGCCTGGTATGGTACAGGGGGGGGGGTGCTATCTCACCCCCCCTTTTCCTGTGGCCTGCCAGGTTGCGTGCTCGGATAAGGGTCTAGTATAGATTTTTGGGGGGACCCCATGCCATTTTTAGAAAAAAAATTGGTGTGGTGTTTCCCTTAAAATCCATACAAGACCTGAAGGGCCTGGTATGGAATTTGGGGGGACCCCCACGCATTTATTTATTTTTTATTTTGGTTCGGGGTTCCCCTGTGTGGGAATGCCATGCAGTTTTTATCAATGAACTATTATGTGTATTGCCGGACCGACAATTCATTATAGCCGTGAGTAGTTTTAAATGACTTTTTTTCCTTTAGAAATGTCACTGTTCTAAACACGGGAAACATACGCCACTTTACAGGCATACTATAGACACCCCCCAGGTATGAAATTTAAAGGAATATTACACTTTTATTGTTTCATTTTAAGCATTATTAAAATCACTGCTCCCGAAAAAAGGCCATTTTTAAAACTTTTTTTTTTCATTGATACATGTCCCTTGGGGCAGGACCCAGGTCCCCAAACACTTTTTAAGACAATACCATGCATATAAGCCTTTAAAATTAGCACTTTTGATTTTTCATGTTCGTGTCCCATAGACTTTAACGGTGTTAGCGTGTTCAAATGAATTTTTTGCCTGTTCGCATGTTCTGGTGCGAACCAAATGGGGGGGTGTTCGGCCCATCCCTAGTGGCTGCAAATTGAAATGGAAACATAATGATTAATAACATTTTATTACAATATGGCTTCTGTAGCAGTTGTATATGCTATACTTTTTATGTGCTATATTTTTTCCACAAATTTTGAGTTACCTTTTAAGAATTTGTTTTAAGAGATGGTTAAATGTTATGAGTTTAGATGGGATGGGAGTTAAGTCCTTGGCCAAGTAAAGGGAAGCTAGGAATGAACCTTTCAGTCTGCTTCCCCTGGGAGATCTATATAGTTAGATAGTTAGGCAGCTAGAAAATAAAATTAATAAAAAATAATATTGTAATAAAGGATTGATAACATATCATATTCAAACTTTCAACATGCATAATAGCCTTCATGATTATTTAAATATAATTACTTCTACAACCACTGTTGCTACTACTACTATAACTATACTGTCAGTACCATAACAAATAATAATAATAATCAATGCCATAAAAATTGTATTCATAGTTGCCACTTCATGAGGCATCCAGGATATCTGAAAAAGTAAATCTGACATGAGTAATTCTCTCTGTAACATTTTATCTTCAATGTGCTTGCATTAATACTCAGGGAGTCAGTAAGATTTACATCTATGGTGTATTATTTATTGATTTATACCATTTACATTCTGAAATTCACGCTAGTTGTTTATGGGTCTTTATGTGAAAGAGTACTTTATGGCAGAATGAAATCAATATTTTTCACACATCTTAGGAATTAGCTGCTGGGCATTTCCTAACATACCCATTTGGTTGCTCGGAATTAATGCAAATATTGTATTTGTTGTTACTTCTCATATGAAATCATTGAAATATACATGGCACAAAATATAATCAGTCAGTAGGGATGAGCCGAACACCCCCGGTTCGGTTTGCACCAGAACCTGCGAACGGACCGAAAATTTGCAGGAATGTTAGAACCCCTTTGAAGCCTATGGGACTCGAACGTTCAAAATCAAAAGTGCTAATTTTAAAGGCTAATTTGCATGGTATTGTCCTAAAATGGGTTTGGGGACCCGGGTCCTGCCACAGGGGACATGTATCAATGCAAAAAAAAGTTTTAAAAACTGCCGTTTTTTCGTAAGCAGTGATTTTAATGATGCTTAAAGTGAAAAAAAAAAGTGAAATATTCCTTTAAATATCATACTTTGGGGTGTCTATAGTATGCCTGTAAAGTGGCACGTGTTTCTCGTGCTTAAAACAGTCCCTGCACAAAATGCCATTTTTATAGTAATTAAAACTGCTTACGGCTTTAATGTAATGTCCGGTCCCAGTAATATGGATGAAAATCAGTGAGACAATGGGCATGGGTTACCCCCCCAGTCCATTACCAGGCCCTTTGGGTCTTGTATGGATAATAAGGGGAACCTCGCACCCAAATTAAAAAAAGGAAAGGCGTGGGGCCCCAGGCCATCTGAACAGCAGTATACAGGTGGTGCAAACAAGACAGGGACTGTAGGTTTGTTGTTAAGTAGAATCTGTTTATGATTTTGAACTGGTACATTTTTAAAGTGTAGCTCCAGCCAAAAAAATCTATTTTTAAGCTTTTTGGGAAACATAGGGAAGGGTTATCACCCCTGTGACATTTGTTTTGCTGTCTGTGCTCCTCTTCAGAAGATTTCACATCACTTTCTGTCCCAATGACAAATGTTTTTTGACAATTTGGGGTTTTTAGGGAAACAAGGATTGGTGATAAAGCATCCGTAGAAAGGAGACACGTTTTTCACATATTAACTCTTACAGGAGAGAATTTCCCTTCCTAGGGGTAGATTTCATCTCACTTCCTGTTGTCTCCTTTCATTTGCAAGTAGGAGTCGTTTGTAAGTTGGATGTTTGAAAGTAGGGGCCTGCCCTATGTATTCTGCAGAAATTGGGGCCTTAGGTGTTGGTGTTGCCACAACACTGTAAGTCCTCACAGTTACACTTGGTGGGAGCTGGAACGGGCCCTGCTGTAAAATATTAGATCAAGAATTGTAATTACATGCACCTGTTGAACAGGGGCAGAAAAATTGGGCCTTTGGTGGTGGTGGTGCTGGTGCCACAACACTGTAAGTCCTCACAGTTACTCTTGGTGTGCACAGAAACGGGCCCTGCTGTGAAATATTAGATCAAGAATTGTACTTACATGCACCTGTTGAACAGGGCTAGAAAAATTGGGCCTTTGGTGGTGGTGGTGCTGGTGCCACAACACTGTAAGTCCTCACAGTTACTCTTGGTGGGCGCAGAAACTGGCCCTGCTGTGAAATATTAGATCAAGAATTGTAATTACATGTCCCTATTGAGCAGGGACAGAAAAATTAGGCCTTAGGCACTGGTACCACAACACTGCAACCCCTCACAGATACTCTAGTTGGAGCGCAGGAATGAGCCCTCCTGTAAAATATTGCATCATAAATTGTAATTACACACCCCTGTTAAACAGGGGCTGAAAAATTGGGCCTTAGGCACTGGTGCTGGTGCCACAACACTGCAATCCCTCACAGATACTCTAGTTGGAGCAAAGGAACAAGCCCTGCTGCAAAGTATTGCATCAAAAATTGTAATTACACACCCCTGTTAAACATGGGCTGAAAAATTGGGCCTTAGGCACTGGTGCTGGGGCCACAACACTGCAACCCCTCACAAATACTCTAGATGAGTGCAGTAACGAACCCTCCTTGCAAAATATTGCATCAAAAATTGTAATTGCACGCCCCTGTTAAACAGGGGCCGAAAAAATGGGCCTTAACCACTGGTGGTGGCGCCCAGAACCAAAAATATTCTTACAAGCTATTAGCATGATCATTGAGGAGGAAGAGGAAAGTCACTCAGCATAACAGGATAGTCACTCAACATCAGCATAGGCAGTCTAGAAGGGATCTGACGTTTCAAAAAAAAATATTCGGTTACATCAGCATCAGGTGCTTGGTAGCTGGTGGTGATCCAAGACTGATTCATTTTTATGAAGGTCAGTCGATCGACCGAGTCGGTGGACAGGCACACCCTGCGATTGGTTACAAAACCTCCAGCAGCACTGAATGTGCGTTCCGAAAGAACGCTGGATGCAGGACAGTCCAGTAGCTCAGTTGCATACTGTGCAAACTCTGGCCAGTGATCCATCCTCAAGACCCAGTAACCCAGAGGATTTTCGGTGGGAAAGGTGTCCAAGTCAGATCTTGCCCCTAGGTATTCCTGCACCATGTAAAACAGACGCTGGCGATGGTTGCTGGAACCAATCATACCTTGGGGCTGCGGACTAAAAAAGTGTCTGAAAGCATCATTCAGACGGCCACCTTCTCCACCGCTCCTTCTTTGACTGACCGAAGCCTCAGCAACACGTTGTCCAGGAACAGGAGTTTGTAACCTCCCAGTCACTGGTAACGCATTGCACAGTCCTTTCTGCAAGGCCTCCCGAAGATGTTTCATCCTCTGCTCCCTCTGCGACGGCAAGATAAGGTCTGCAACCTTACTATTGTAACGTGGATCAAAGAGGGTTGCCAGCCAGTATCGATCCTTCTCCTTGATACCACGAATACGAGGATCCTTCCGCAGGCTTTGCAGGATCAGGGAGGCCATGCAGCATAGGTTTGCTGAGGCATTCCGTCCAGAGTCCTCTGGGTCACTAAGGACGACATGATCTGCAGCCACCTCCTCACAGCCACGTTTAAGTCCATGGGTTTCTTGGGACTGTAAATGATCCCTTCTGCTGATGCTGAGTGCCAGGCTCCACTTCCATACTGACACAATCCTCCTCTTTCTCCTCCTCCTCTTCCTCCTCCTCCTCCTGCTCTTCCTGTGTGATCAACGGGCATGCAGGAACACTGTCTGGATAAAAGGGGCCTTGAGAGCTAAGGAAGTCCTCCTTTTCCTGCCTCTGTTCTGCCTCAAGTGCCCTGTCCATTATTCCACGCAGCGTGTGCTCCAACAGGTGGATAAGGGGGACATTGTCACTGATGCATGCACTGTCACTGCTCACCATCCTCGTGGCATCCTCAAATGGTGACAGGACAGTGCCAGGCTCCACCTCCATGCTGACACAATCCTCCTCTTCCTCCTCCTCCTCCTCTTCCTGTGTGATCGGCTGGCATGCAGGAACACTGTCTGGATAAAAGTGGCCTTGAGAGCTAAGGAAGTCCTCCTTTTCCTGCCTCTGTTCTGCCTCAAGTTCCCTGTCCATTATTCCACGCAGCGTGTGCTCCAACAGGTGGACAAGGGGGACAGTGTCACTGATGCATGCACTGTCACTGCTCACCATCCTCGTGGCCTCCTCAAATGGTGACAGGACAGTGCATGCATCCCTGATCATGGCCCACTGGCGTGGGGAAAAAATACCAGCTTCCTTGACCCTGTCCTGGTGCCAAAGTCGCACAGGTACTCATTGATGGCCCTCCGCTACATGTGCAGCCACTGCAGCATGGCCAACGTTTAGTTCTTGGGCAGGTTAAATTCCTTTTGGAGGTCAGCCCACTGCACCACCAAGTTAAGGACATGAGGCAAACAGGGCACATGGGTCAGTTGTCCCTGTCGGAGGGCCGGAGGGCGGGGAGAGGTTGGTGCCATTGTTGCAAACCACCATACCTGCCTTAAGCTGGCGTGGTGTCAACCACCTCTGAACCTGCCCCTGCAGAGCTGACAGAATCTCTGCCCCAGTGTGGCTCCTGTCCCCCAAGCACACCAGCTCAAGCACCGCATGGCATCTTTTGGCCTGCGGGCTTGCGTAGCCCCTTGAACGCCTACGGAGCACCACTGGTTCCGAAGTCAAATCAGCACAGGAAGAGGCCATGGAGGAAGAAGAAGAGGAGGGGGTGGAGGAGAGAGGTGTGGCAGGATCACCACTGGTAGTATTTTGGAGGCGTGGTGGTAGAACAACCTCCAACACTACAACACTTGTCCTGCATCCTTCCCAGCTGCCAGAAGAGTCACCCAGTGCATGGTAAAAGATAGGTAACGTCCCTGTCCATGCCTGCTGGACCATGAGTCAGCGGTAATATGCACCTTACCGCTGACCGCCCTGTCCAGCGAGGCCAGGGCATTGCCTTCCACATGACGGTAGAGAGCTGGAATCGCCTTCCGTGAGAAAAAGTGGTGTTTGGGAACCTGCCACTGAGGAACCGCACATTCCACAAACTCACTGAAGGGGGCAGAGTCTACCAACTGAAAAGGCAGCAGTTGAAGTGCTAGCAATTTACTTGTCCGCTGTCTCCGAGGACACCAACTGGATTCCACCTGACTGGAACCCCGGGAAGCGGAAGTGATCCAAACGATCGGTGGAGGACGAATCCGTGGTACCGCTCAGGATTGGGGACCCATCTAGGACCCTTCGCCATGGACCAAGGACAGTTGTAACCCCACCATACCTAACGGTGTAAGCTCATACGACTCACCGCCAACGGCCTGTGAGTCCACCACGTCCGGTAAGGGTATTTTATATTACTCTACGCCTTGCTGAGTATTGGAAGAGTCTACTGGGGACATGAATATATACTACTGTGAGATTTACATCTATGCTCCAGGATATCTCTGCTCGATTGAATGAACTGTTCAATACCCCAGGGACTTGCTATTTATCCCCACCCCAATTTCTATTACACATGTTTGCTTTTGATCTGAGGGTCCGGGATTGTTTTACTGTGTACACACAATTCACATCATTGTTCACTATACAGCATGTTGCTACATATGATTTCTTAGACCACTTGATTTTTGTACACATGATATTATTATTCTGTCTAGTGTTTTTCTGTCCTAGGACCTAGTATTAATATATGCACAGGTGCTTTATATAAAACATTTCACATTAATGTTTATTGGCACAACATAGCGCTACACTTTTTCTTTCTTTCATTGATTTACACAATTAGTCTAATTGGTGGTGTTGGCTGCTTGACGTTTTGGGTTGGCGCAGCAGATTTTCTTTATTTTAATTTAGCCAAGCTAGCATTCAACCGCTGGGCATGTGGATGGCTGGGAGCGAACTTCATTCTGCGGTGCAGCAGCTGGGGCAGGGAAATTTGCCTGGTAGAATCTGACGTCGGTGTACCGATAGCAGATTGCCCCCAAGTACTTGGCTGTGACACACCTAATTCTACACCTTCATTCCTCTCAGTGCAGGTCTCAGAGAGGATTGAAGGTATCATGGGGTTGGAGATCCCAGCTCATGAGGAGCAAGGAGAGGTCCTCTTTGTTCTTTGGTGTGGGTCTTTTAGGTACGCTTGCCAACGAACTGCATGGCAGGTCAACATTAGGGATGAGCTTCGAGTTCGAGTCAAACTCATGTTCGACTCGGACATCAGCTTTTCGCCAGTTTGCTGAACAGCGAACAATTTGGGGTGTTCAAATTGGAAAGCCACGGAACACCCTTTAAAAGTCTATGGGAGAAATCAAAAGTGCTAATTTTAAAGGCTTATATGCAAGTTATTGTCATAAAAAGTGTTTGGGAACCTGGGTCCTGCCCCAGGGGACATGGATCAATGCAAAAAATAGTTTTAAAAACGGCCGTTTTGTCAGTAGCAGTGATTTTAATAATGCTTAAAGTGAAACAATAAAAGTGTAATATCCCTTTAAATTTCGTACCTGGGGGGTGTCTATAGTATGCCTGTAAAGGGGCGCATGTTTCCCGTGTTTAAAACAGTCTGACAGCAAACTGACATTTCAAAGGAAAAAAAGTCATTTAAAACTACCCACGGCTATTAATGAATTGCCAGTCCGACAATACACATAAAAGTTCATTGATAAAAACGGCATGGGAATTCCCCACAGGGGAACCCCAAACCAAAATGTAAAAAAAAAATGATGTGGGGGGTCTCCCTAAATTCCATACCAGGCCCTTCAGGTCTGGTATGGATATTAAGGGGAACCCTGGCCAAAATTTAAAAAAAGAAATGGCGTGGGGTCCCCCTCAAAATCTATACCAGACCCTTATCCGAGCACACAACCTGGCAGGCCGCAGGAAAAGAGGGGGGACGAGAGAGCGCCCCCCCTGAACCATACCAGGCTACATGCCCTCAACATTGGGAGGGTGATTTGGGGTAGCCCCCCCAAAACACCTTGTCCCCATGTTGATGGGGACAAGGGCCTCATCCCCACAACCCTCAGTCCCCCGCCCTAAGACCCCCACAACACCCCCTCATCCCTTGCCCGGTGGTTGTGGGGGTCTTAGGGCGGGGGACTTTTTGGAATCTGGAAGGCCCCTTTAACAAGGGGACCCCCAGATCCCGGCCCTCCCCCTGTGTGAAATGGTAAGGGGGTACAAAAGTACCCCTACCATTTCACAAAAAAGTGTCAAAAATGTTAAAAATGACAAGAGACAGTTTTTGACAATTCCTTTATTTAAATGCTTTTTCTTTCTTCTATCTTCTTTCTTCTATCTTCTATCTTCCTTCGGTTTCTTCCTCCATCTGCTTCTTCTTCTGGTTCTTCGTCCGGTGTTCTCGCCTGGCATCTTCCTCTGCGGCGCCGGTGTCTTCTTCCCTTCGTCTTCTGGGCCGCTCCGCATTCAGCATGATGGGATGGGAGGCTCCCGCTGTGTGACGCTCCTCCTCTTCTGACGGTTCTTATATAATGGAGGGCGGGGACACTCGGTGACCCTGCCCCCCTCTGACGCATGGGGACTTCCCTGTGGCATTCCCCCTGACATTATACAAGAACCGTCAGAAGAAGAGTAGCGTCACACAGCGGGAGCCTCCCATCCCATCATGCTGGATGCGGAGCGGCCCAGAAGACGAAGGGAAAAAGACGCCGGCGCCGCGGAGGAAGATGCCGGACGAGAACACCAGAGGAAGAATCAGAAGAACCAGAAGAAGAAGAAGATGGAGGAAGAAACCGAAGGAAGTTGGAAGATAGAAGATAGAAGAAAGAAGATATAAGAAAGAAGAAGCATTTAAATAAAGGAATTGTCAAAAACTGTCTCCTGTCATTTTTAACATTTTTGACACTTTTTTGTGAAATGGTAGGGATACTTCTGTACCCCCTTACCATTTCACACAGGGGGGAGGGCTGGGATCGGGGGGTCCCCTTGTTAAAGGGGGCTTCCAGATTCCGATAAGCCCCCCGCCTGCAGACCCCCACAACCACCGGGCAAGGGTTGTGGGGATGAGGCCCTTGTCCCCATCAACATGGGGACAAGTTGTTTTGGGGGGCTACCCCAAAGCACCCTCCCAATGTTGATGGCATGTGGCCTGGTAGGGTTCAGGAGGGGGGGAGCTCTCTCGTCCCCCTCTTTTCCTGCGGCCTGCCAGGTTGCGTGCTCGGATAAGGGTCTGGTATGGATTTTTGGGGAGACCCCACGACATTTTCTTTTTAATTTTGGCACGGTGTTTCCCTTAAAACCCATACCAGACCTGAAGGGTCTGGTATAGATTTTGAGGGGGACCCCACGCCATTTTTAAAAAAAATTTTGGCCGGGGTTCCCCTTAATATCCATACCAGACCTGAAGGGCCTGGTATGGAATTTAGGGAGACCCCCCACGTCATTTTTATTTCAATTTTGGTTCAGGGTTCCCTTGTGGGGAATTCCCATGCCGTTTTTATCAATGAATTTTTATGTGTATTTTCGGACCGGCAATTCATTAATAGCCGCGAGTAGTTTTAAATGACTTTTTTTCCGTTGAAATATCATTTTGCTGTCAGACTGTTCTAAACACGGGAAACATGCGCCCCTTTACAGGCATACAGGTACGAAATTTAAAGGAATATTACACTTTTATTGTTTCACTTTAAGCATTTTTAAAAATCACTGCTCCTGAAACTTTTTTTGCATTGATCCATGTCTGGGGCAGGACCCATGTCCCCAAACACTTTTTATGACAATAACTTGCATATAAGCCTTTAAAATTAGCACTTTTGATTATTCATGTTCGTGTCCCATAGACTTTAACCACTTCAGCCCCGGAAGGATTTACCCCCTTCCTGACCAGAGCGTTTTTTGCGATTCGGCACTGCGTCGCTTTAACTGACAATTGCGCGGTCGTGCGACGTGGCTCCCAAACAAAATTGACGTCCTTTTTTCCCACAAATAGAGCTTTCTTTTGGTGGTAATTGATCGCCTCTGCAATTTTTATTTTTTGCGCTATAAACAAAATAAGAGCGACAATTTTGAAAAAACGCATTATTTTTTACATTTTGCTATAATAAATATCCCCCAAAAATATATAAAAAAAAACATTTTTCTTCTTCAGTTTAGGCCGTTCATATTCTTCTACATATTTTTGGTAAAAAAATCGCAATAAGCGTTTATTAATTGGTTTGCGCAAACGTTATAGTGTTTACTAAATAGGGGATAGTTTTATGGCATTTTTATTAATATTTTCTTTTACTAGTAATGGCGGCGATCAGCGATTTTCATTGTGACTGCGACGTTATGGCGGACATGTCGGACATTTTTGACACATTTTTGGGACCATTGTCATTTATACAGTTTTTTAAAAGAAAAACTGCGCTTAGAAAAATATATATATAAAGCTGCGGTTATAAGTGAGGCTCACCAAAACAAAAACAACATACAAAAAACCGCGCTAAATAGGTAAAGGAAGAATTGTTGATAAAATCTTTTGGTCCTAAAAATATAAGTGTTGCCTAGTATTGATAAAGTCTTTATGATTCTAACACACTGTCCATATCATAATAAAGATGGTAAACTGTTGTGTATGTTTCTTTAAAGTTCGTCCAATAGGAAATGGCAGTGGAACCGAAGAGAAAACACCAAATTATTGCGCTTACCAGATGTAAGCCTAATATAGGCAGATGGCTTAAACCCAGCCTGGGCCTTTAAACAGATGCTTCTGGACAGATCAAAATATTCGTACTGGGTTCATTGAAAACGTCAGCGTGTGACGAAACGCGTCTGGGAGGGACGTGCTGACGTCGCCACGTTTGTCCTGTGAGGACGGGAGTGTGTTTGAATGCCGGCCGGCTCCATTTTATGCTGTTTTACTCTTTTTTGATGTAAGTGTTACTCTTTTATTTAATAAACCGAATCATACAGTATTACACTATTGGTGTTCTCTACCTCTCATGTTTTGCTGAGCTTGGGCAAGATCGGCCAGGACGTATCTACATCGTTCCAGATTGGAGCCCATCGGTGCTCTAACCGATCTGCCTGTATATGAGGATGTCTGGTAAGCAGAACATCCCCTAAATCCTTTGGTGTGATTTCAATATATTTACACGCTGGGTGTATTACCTTGTCTATATGAATTGCTATTTGGTAAGCAGCCTGTGCATGTGGTGTGCTGCTTATAAGGGTTTTTTTCTGGCTCTTCCCTTTTTCTATATAGTGTGTTTGGATCACAATTTTTATTTTTATTTTTTTTTAATTTTTTTTCTATTATTTTTGAAGATTGGGCAAAGTTTTATCTTTCACCTAAACTTGCCCAATTAAAGGGGTGTTATCAAGTGTCACTTTCTCTCACTCACCCTGCTCTATTGATTTGCATGATTTCATGACACTCACTCATCATCCTTGGCTGCAATATCACTTTTGGATGATTTATGATTTTCTGATTACAATATATTGAGTGTTACACTTTCTTTTCACCTTTTTTCACTAATTGGGTGTTTTGTGTGGCAATAATTAGCAGTATTACGCTATGTGTGTATTATTTATTTTCGGATAAATATTCCCATGAACCGGCACACGTGACGAGTACGAATATTTCGATCTGTCCAGAAGCATCTGTTTAAAGGCCCAGGCTGGGTTTAAGCCATCTGCCTATATTAGGCTTACATCTGGTAAGCGCAATAATTTGGTGTTTTCTCTTCGGTTCCACTGCCATTTCCTATTGGACGAACTTTAAAGAAACATACACAACAGTTTACCATCTTTATTATGATATGGACAGTGTGTTAGAATCATAAAGACTTTATCAATACTAGGCAACACTTATATTTTTAGGACCAAAAGATTTTATCAACAATTCTTCCTTTACCTATTTAGCGCGTTTTTTTGTATGTTGTCATTTATACAGTGATCAGTGCGATTAAAAATGCACTGATTACTGTGTAAATGACACTGGCAGTGAAGGGGTTAACCACTAGGGGGCGGGGAGGGGTTAAGTGTGTCCTAGGGAGTGATTACTAACTGTAGGGGGATGGGCTGTGTGGGTGACGTCACTGATCTCTGCTCCGATGACAGGGAGCAGAGATCGAGTGACACTTGTCACTAGGCAGAACGGGGAGATGCTGTTTACAACGGCATCTCCCCGTTCATCCGCTCAGTGAGGCGATCGCGGGTATCCCCGCGGCGATCGAGTCCGCGGGACCCGCGACCCGACTCACGGAGCTCCCGGCCGGCGCGCGCGCACACCGCCGGTGGCGCGCACGCACTGGCACGGCGGGAAATTCAAATGGACGTACAGGTACGCTCATTTGCCCAGCCGTGCCGCTCTGCTGACGTACATCGGCGTGCGCCGGTCGGGAAGCAGTTAACGGTATTCGCGCGTTCGAACAAATTTTTTGCCTGTTCGCATGTTCTGGTGCGAACCGAACAGGGGGGTGTTCGGCTCATCCCTAGTCAACATATGTCTGGTCAAGCATGTGGTGCCAAAGCGGGAGATGTTTTGGCCACGAGAGATATGCTTGAGACATATGTTGCAAATAGCAGCGGTGGGATCTGATGCACTCGTCTCAAAAAAGGCGCCCTGCACATGCGGTGCTCTGCAGTGTGATGCAGTCAGTGTGCTGCCCTTAGGCTGGCCCCTGGAGGTCATCCTGCCTCCTTGGTGATGTGCCTACTCCTCCTCCTCCTCCTCCTCTCTCCTATCAGGCACCCACGTGGAGTCAGTGACCTCATCATCCCCTCCCTCCTCATCACTGGAGCAAAGCTGGCAGTATGCTGCAGCTGGGGGAACATGACTGCCAGATTGCTGTCCTTCTTGGGCACCCCCTCTCTCTGGGCTCACATTACTGCCTTCCTTTAGCTGGGTACCATCATCGGAGCCTTTAAAACGCTGGGCATCCTCCTGGAGCATGTACCCAACACTTTGGCCAAACAGTTCGGGGGACTCCTCAGGAGGACATGGTGGGGCTAGGGAAGGAGTGACTGATGCCATTGAGCCGAGGGAAGAGGCCACGTTGGCAGCTGCTTTGCCAGACAAAGTACCCTGAGCATGGGTGAGACAGGGTGAGGAGGATGAGGACGGCTTGGTCATCCACTCTACCAAGTCCTCCGTATGTTGCGGCTCAACGCGGCCAGCTGCCGAAAAAAAGGACAAGCGTGTCCCCCGGTCACGTGCTGATGAGGATGCACCGTCTCCACGACCAGCACTGTTGCCTCTAGACACAGAGCCTGCTTGCCCTCTTTTATTGGCTTGTGACTGTCTGCCTCTCCTTGTTGGCCTTCCAGACATACTAATGGCCTGCAGTGAGATGTAGCTGCACAAAGCTGGGATGTATATATATGCTGATACTGCAGCTAGCAGAATCAACTGCCTGCCTGTAGTATTATTAGTATGAGAACACCAGCAATTGTCTTCAGGTAGCTTTAGGTGCACATTGTGCAGAGGACGCAGTACACTAACTGTAAAAAATGTAGCTGCCTGCCTGTGGTATTAATAAAATCAGAAGAACACCACCAATTTTATTCAGGTAGCTTTAGGTGCACACTGTGCAGAGGACACAGTACACTAACTGTATATACTGTAGCTGCCTGCCTGTGGTATTACTAGGAGCAAAACAACAGCAATATTCTTCAGGTAGCTTTAGGTGCACACTGTGCAGAGGATGCATTACACTAACTGTAAATACTGTAGCTGCCTATCTGTGGTATTAATAGGATCAGAAGAACACCACAAATTTTATTCAGGTAGTTTTATGTGCACACTGTGCAGAGGACACAGTACACTAACTGTAAATACTGTAGCTGCCTGCCTGTGGTATTAATACAGGATCAGAAGAATACCACAAATTGTATTCAGGTAGCTTTAGGTGCACACTGTGCAGAGGAGACAGTACACTAACTGTAAATACTGTAGCTGCCTGTGGTATTAATAGGAGCAGAACAACACCAATTGTCTCCAGGTAGCTTTAGGTGCACACTGTGCAGAGGACACAGTACACTAACTGTAAATACTGTAGCTGCCTGCCTGTGGTATTAATATAGGATCAGAAGAACACCACAAATTTTATTCAGGTAGCTTTAGGTGCACACTGTGCAGAGGACACAGTACACTAACTGTAAATACTGTAGCTGCCTGCCTGTGGTATTAATAGGAGCAGAACAACACCAATTGTCTCCAGATAGCTTTAGGTGCACACTGTGCAGAGGACGCACTATACTAACTGTAAATGCTGTAGCTGCCTGCCTGTGGTATTAATAGGATCAGAAGAACACCACTAATTTTCTTCAGGTAGCTTTAGGTGCACACTGTGCAGAGGACACAGTACACTAACTGTAAATACTGTAGCTGCCTGCCTGTGGTATTAATATAGGATCAGAAGAACACCACAAATTTTATTCAGGTAGCTTTAGGTGCACACTGTGCAGAGGACACAGTACACTAACTGTAAATACTGTAGCTGCCTGCCTGTGGTATTAATAGGAGCAGAACAACACCAATTGTCTCCAGGTAGCTTTAGGTGCACACTGTGCAGAGGACATAGTACACTAACTGTAAATACTGTAGCTGCCTGCCTGTGGTATTAATAGGAGCAGAACAACACCAATTGTCTCCAGGTAGCTTTAGGTGCACACTGTGCAGAGGATGCACTACACTAACTGTAAATGCTGTAGCTGCCTGCCTGTGGTATTAATAGGATCAGAAGAACACCACTAATTTTCTTCAGGTAGCTTTAGGTGCACACTGTGCAGAGGACACAGTACACTTATGTATGTACGCATACACTAACTGTAAATACTGTAGCTGCCTATCTGTGGTATTATTGGGGTCAGAAGAACACCACAAATTTTATTCAGGTAGTTTTATGTGCACACTGTGCAGAGGACACAGTACACTAACTGTAAATACTGTAGCTGCCTGCCTGTGGTATTAATATAGGATCAGAAGAACACCACAAATTTTATTCAGGTAGCTTTAGGTGCACACTGTGCAGAGGACACAGTACACTAACTGTAAATACTGTAGCTGCCTGCCTGTGGTATTAATAGGAGCAGAACAACACCAATTGTCTCCAGGTAGCTTTAGGTGCACACTGTGCAGAGGACACAGTACACTAACTGTAAATACTGTAGCTGCCTGCCTGTGGTATTAATATAGGATCAGAAGAACACCACAAATTTTATTCAGGTAGCTTTAGGTGCACACTGTGCAGAGGACACAGTACACTAACTGTAAATACTGTAGCTGCCTGCCTGTGGTATTAATAGGAGCAGAACAACACCAATTGTCTCCAGATAGCTTTAGGTGCACACTGTGCAGAGGACGCACTATACTAACTGTAAATGCTGTAGCTGCCTGCCTGTGGTATTAATAGGATCAGAAGAACACCACTAATTTTCTTCAGGTAGCTTTAGGTGCACACTGTGCAGAGGACACAGTACACCAACTGTAAATACTGTAGCTGCCTGCCTGTGGTATTAATATAGGATCAGAAGAACACCACAAATTTTATTCAGGTAGCTTTAGGTGCACACTGTGCAGAGGACACAGTACATTAACTGTAAATACTGTAGCTGCCTGCCTGTGATATTAATAGGAGCAGAACAACACCAATTGTCTCCAGGTAGCTTTAGGTGCACACTGTGCAGAGGACACAGTACACTAACTGTAAATACTGTAGCTGCCTGCCTGTGGTATTAATAGGAGCAGAACAACACCAATTGTCTCCAGGTAGCTTTAGGTGCACACTGTGCAGAGGACGCACTACACTAACTGTAAATGCTGTAGCTGCCTGCCTGTGGTATTAATAGGATCAGAAGAACACCACTAATTTTCTTCAGGTAGCTTTAGGTGCACACTGTGCAGAGGACACAGTACACTTATGCCCCGTACACACGGTCGGACATTGATTGGACATTCCGACATCAAAATCCATGGATTTTTTCTGATGGATGTTGGCTCAAACTTGTTTTGCATACACACGGTCGCACAAAGTTTGTATCTGCTCTTCAGTGCATGCAGTCAGTTCATATTGGAGTTTTCTGTGCGATCTTGTCCGCTCGTTGCTGTTTTTCAGGTCGCTCTTCACAGGCCTTGCTGTTCTTCAGTGCGTTCTGCTACATCGTTCTGAGCAGCCGACCGTTTTCTAGCCATGTTGCGTATACGTACTCCTCGTAGAGTTCGTGCTGTGAGGAGGCTTGGTGTTGGGGTCCTAATCTTGACACAAGTCCAGTCCATGAACAGGGTGGGGAGGAGTTCATGGACCAAGAATTGGTTACTTCAGCATGACCAGTTCTGTCATATGCCTTTGCTCGGTGAGATCCGTGAGAATAATCCTGATGATTTCAGGAACTTTCTCCGGATGACGGTCCCTGTATTTCACCGTTTGTTGGCTTTGCTGACCCCTTATATTAGCAGGCAGGATACCTGCATGAGGCAAGCCATCATTCTGGAGCAAAGGCTCGTCGCCACCCTGCAGTACTTGGCGACGGGGAGAAGCCTGCAGGACCTCAAGTTCTTGACAGGCATCTCCCCCAGGCTCTGGGGATCATTATCCCAGAGGCCTGTTCTGCCATCATACAGGTCCTGCAGAAGGACTATGTTAAGGTAAGATTTATCCTTTAATATCACATTTTATTGTATATAATGTTTGATAATATATTGTATTTCTTTCCTCATTCCCTAATTACCATGATTGTAATATGCCGTGAATGTCCCCTTTGTCCTCATTCATGCTGGATTTTTATGTAATTATTATTTTTTTGTCCTTCATACATATTTGCCTTCACTTACCTCCCCAGCATGGTCTCCTGGCCCTATATTCACCTCATGTAGTCACTTAACAATGTATTTTATCAGCACCATAGTAGTGCTTTACCCCAAACACCCCCTAAAATGTTTTAAAATGTGATTTGTGCTTAAAATTCAGGCAGAGTGCCAGAAGCTTTTTTTTGGGGTCCCCAAATCAGTTGGAACCCTCCCTCCCCCCAACTGCAAAGTCAGCTGATACCAATCCCCTATCTATCCTCAATCCTCTATCTGCTGACTTTGCCAAACCCATACACACTATACCCATCTCTTTTGTGGTCATATTTATGGATAAATTCCCCAAAGCATGTAGTGCAAGGGCCTGCCTGTATACTTTCAAATGGTAATGTTTAAAGTTTTTGTATACTATTATTATCTTGATAGGTAATAGCAGAATGTCCAAATGTGCTCAAATGTGTACAATGTGTATTTATATCTTTGTATTCTGACACTTCTAACCTGTCCAGGGGGTTGTCAATAGTGTAACTAAGGAGGGGCTGGCCAAACTAACACACATTATTTAGGCATTCATCTCTCAATGAAGTGGAGAGGGTTACCTGTCCAAGAGCTCCCCCACTATAATGTTAGAAATGGCCCATGAGAGGGGGTGGAGGGGGAATCTGATAGGTGGACCTTATACCTTGTTTTTTATAAACTCCCTCAAATAAATGTTATCTTGATGTTGGCCAAGAATGTTTGTGTCTAATCTGCTTTCCCTGTTTATGCGCAAAACTGCGGAGGGGCAATTGATGGGAAACACGTCCACATCGTCCCACCACCCAACTCGGGGTCATACTATTTCAACTATAAGGGGTTCAATAGTATTGTGATGTTGGCAGTGGTGTCGGCTACCTATGAGTTCCTGTATGTGGACGTGGGGAAGAATGGCCGGATGTCCGATGGTGGAGTCATCACCCAGACGGAGTTCTACAGGCGTCTCCAGAATGGCAGCTTGGACTTGCCACCTCCAGAAGACAATGCGGAAGGACTCCCATTCGTCTTCATTGCGGATGAAGCGTTTGTGCTGGGGGACCATCTTATGCGGCCATTCCCGATGAGGACCCTCACCCCGGACCAGAGAGTTTTTAATTACCGGCTGGCCAGAGCCAGAAGAGTGGTGGAGAACACGTTTGGAATCATGGCCAGCCGGTTCTGCCTATTTCTTACACCTATACACATGGCGGAGTACAAACTGAATCATATCATCCTGGCGTGCTGTGTTCTGCACAACTTTTTACGGCAACATTCTGCCAACTATGCTGGCTCAGTTGGGCCTGAGGCCGGAATTCTGAATGAACCAACCCTGACGGCGCTTGAAAGTGGCCTTCCTGGCTTGCCCCCCCTGAGTGCCCGTGAGGTCCGTCTAAGATACCTTGAATGCTTTGCGGGTAGGGGGGCCATCAATATGCCAGACAATGTCTGAAAACTTTTTCAAATAAAAAATCATTTTAACTACTAAAATCTTTGGTGACATTTACTGCTTGTGTTTCTTTTAGCTGACCCTGACAGAAATGTGGTGAGTCCTGAAAATGGCGTGATTGTGTAACATTACAAAGCACTGTTGAGTGTTATTTACTAAAGGCAAAGACACTTTGCACTACAAGTGCACTTGAAACTGCACTTGTAGTGCAAAGTGGATTTTACCTTAGGAAATAACACCCATTGTCACAGAAAACACCAATTAGAGCACAACAAATGTTTTGGAGTGTTGAAACAATAATCCACACATTCTTGATTATCAATCTTTTTAATCCCAGCACAATCACATGTGCATTTGTAAAAGGTTTTTAAAACAAACCAACATGTTTGTTGTATAACAATTTTTGGGGTCACATTAGAAAAAGTAGAAATGTCCATTTAAGATAAAACAGGCATGTTTAAAATCAACAAGAAAGACACAAATCTTGAACTTACAAAGTTTACATTTGGTAGAACTTGAAGGCAATATCAGACATGAGTATTTACAAACTGTGTTTGATATTGCGTTCAGATGGGGTGAAGTCACCCCTGGAAAAGCCAAATTTTGAAGATGCACACAATTTGTCGAATGTCAACATGGGATCAAGGGACGTGTTTTGTGGGTGCAACCCCTTCCTCACAGCTACTTTATTATTGTGGAAGGGGTTGCATCCCCCAAACGCCTACATTGATCTCCCATGATAGCAGATAGCACATGTTGACACACTGTGTGCATCTTCAAAATTTGGCTTTTCGCAAATATGACAAAAAATGGTATACATTTTTAGATCACAAAAAGCACAAAAAACAAAGGGATTTGGATGGGTTTTAAACTCTCCCTAAAACATCAATGATGTTCTTCATTTTTTTTTTGAACATCATTGATGTTTTTATGGATGTTTTCCAAGTCCCTATTACACCCCATGATCTCCCCGATCAGGATCTGTGCACTTTCAGAGGTGAAATGATCTGGATCCACAACATCACGATCACCTAAAAATATAGAAACAAAAACACACCATGTATTATAAATCTGCCGGCATCCATCTCTTACCTGAGCCTGTGGTCGCAGACACTCACCTATTGTGGTGACAATTTCCACCACATCTCCTTCCTCCTCCTCCTCCTGTTGTGTTTGGTGAGTCTCCACTTCTTCCTGAGGTGGGGGGTCTGTTGTCTCCTCGGATGAGGGGTGTCCTACGAGTCTTTTATCCCCTATGTAAAAACAAATAGGTCTACTTAGCACACAGATATTTGATGGCAGAACTATAAATATGAAACATTGCTTGGAAGTGGGGTACAATTGTCTGTTTTGGCAGAGTTCCAAGATGTGGAAATTGTTTTGTCCTTTGTCAAGCTTGAATACTTACCTGTTTAGTACAAGCTTCAAAGATGGAGTCACCCCTATAGTATACACTGGAGCACCTGTGTGGGACCCCCTAATAAAAAGGGTGCGTCCAGATGTGTAAACAGCTACTGAGTGTCCTCTCCTTACACAGAATCTAGTTTGCATTTCATTCTAGTTACAAACCCATCTAGACAGCAATGTACTAAACTTCTTTTAAGACAAATAGGCATGACCAAATGTAGTTAACCTGCATCTGCAAAAAACATCGTATTATTGGGCGAACAAACAATGTTTCAAACCCATCTACACAACCAAATTATTTTCTGACAAGTAGGCCATAAAAAATGTTTTCTAATGCTAATGGCCAAAACAATGGTGTTTTCTAGGCCGAACGAACAATGTTTCATACGAACGAAAAATGTGCCCATGAACATGAAAGTTTCCATTTTAAACTGTAAAACAGTAAAGAAAAGCACATGGAGCAGCACGAACGTAATAAACATAAAGAATCGGAACAGAGCACAACTACTTACTTTTTTGCAGCACTCTCCTGATCCTTCTGTGCTGCTCGTGCTCCCTTAATTTCAGGTCCGACCACTGCTTCCTGAGCTGATCCTTGGATCGCCGTACTCCGAAATTCCAGTGCAGACTCTTGTCCACTTTCGCCATGATCTTGGCCTTTCTGACATTGGGGTTGGGGTAAGGTCCATACTTCCCATCATAGTCGGCCTTCTTCAGGATGTCGACCATCTCCAACATCTCCTCAAAGGACATATTTGATGCCTTAAATCGTCTCCTTCTGGATCGGGACGTTTCAGGCTCCGGGCTTTCCTCCTCCTCGTTGGTGTAATTATCAGACACCTGCTGTGTCTCCGCCATGTGCTCTTCCCCCACTGCGACGAATGAGAAGGGGTGGGGAATAGACTAGAAAGAACGTCAGGGGCGGGCGGAGTTTCACGCATGCGCAGTGTCTATAAAGCGTAACACACGCGTGTAGTACGTACGATCTGTGAGCGGAGGAAGGAGTAACGGAGGCACTGATCGTGATAGCGAAGGTAAGATTTAACATTGGGCCTATACTGCTTCTAGATTGAGGCCTGTATTTGGACAAGTTTAGAAGACTTTAGGCTGACATTAGGGTTTGTCTTGTGTTGTGTCTTGCAGTTAAAATGGATATATTGAAGGATCATGACTTTATGCCAATCTTCATTGATATGTTCAGGGAGCTGCCCTGTCTGTGGCAGATAAACCACCCTGATTATACGAACCAAACAAAGAGGAAGGCAGCGCTGGATCAATTGTTGGAAATTGTGAAGCCGTGATCCCCACAGCAGATATCACCTATTTGAAGATCCTAATTGGTGGCATGAGGAGCACTTATCTAAGGGAGCGCAATAAGGTCCAGGATTCCCAGAGATCAGGAGCAGCAGATGACAGGCTGTGGTACTATGACAGACTGCATTTTCTGTCAGGCCAGACTGAACCCAGGCCAGCACTCTCCAGTCTTCCTTCCACGCTTCCTTCCCCCCAGCTGAGGCTTCTGATGCCCAACCTGGGCCTTCCAGGCAGCAACATGTGGAGGAGCCCAGCTAGAGCCAGGTATAGCATTCTTCTAAATATTGCTGGTTGTCCAATTAATGATGTTAACTAGATGTTACTTTGAACTAATTTGGGATTGTGATTGATGATGCAAAAACTAAAACAAGGTCCTTTTTCATACACAGGGATGCCTCAGCCAGGAGGTGGCCGGGCCAAGCAGGCTGCCTGATATCCAGGTCCCTCCCCTACACCTTCAAAGACAAAGTGGCAGGAAGAGGAGTAACCTGGAGTAACCTGAAGGAGGCTGCAATAGGCCTCTTTTGGAAGGCTACTGAGGCCCTCAGAACACCACACACTGTGGAGGAGGACTTTGCTGCCATAACTGCCTGCAAAATGATGCAGATGGAGGAGGGCCAATGACTCCTATGTGAGTTCTTAATTTTGGAAGCTCTAAATAAGGGGTTGAGGGGCCAAATCACATGTGCAACCCACATTTTTCACCTCACCCATAGTCCTCCTCCTCCTTCTCCTCCTCCTCCAGGTCCTACTCCTCCTCCTCCTCCAGGTCCTACTCCTCCTCCTGCCACATCTCCAACACCAGAGCCACAGCCGGGAAGGAAGTGTGGAAAGACGACCAGAGAGTGATGACCCTGGGTTCAGTCTGGTCTGGCAAAATATGCAGCCTCTTGTGAATACCACAGCCTGGGGACACAGATGTCATCTGCTGCTTTCAGGATCTCTGGGACTTCTGGACCAGACTGCACTCTCTTAGATATGGACTCCTCAGGCTACCAATTTTGCTGGAAAATAATTGATGTATGCCCTGGTGGTCAAAGGCTTTCTCCAATTTATGATGTTTATCCAGCGTTGCCTCCCGCTTTGTTTGGTTCTGAGCCCTTAATAAAGGAATTTTTGGTTCAATTATACTTGCATATGTGTGTTTCCCTTCAAAAAGGACAGTTTTTTTGTGAGTAGGCAGGAACATTTCAAAAATACAATGTGAAATTAACAAGGGACACCAACACCAAACAATCTCCTTGAGACTAAATAATACAAGATAATAATGGTGTTGTGGTAACTTGACACACAAAACACACACAAAAATATTCTGGAGTAAAAAAAAAATATCAGCCTTGAAAAAAATACAAAACAAAAAACAAAAAAAAAGATTTTTGGTCAGATGTGACAAATCAAAATATATTGAGGGAATCACAATAAATAATAAAGAAATAAGTTTGTGAGAAGTCTGTGTGAATATGAGCAGCAAAACTACTTCATTCTTCTAGCATTATAAAGAAGAAGAGAGTGCGCTGTATTAAACAATTTAAAACATTGCAGTCTGACAAAAGTGCTCTATCCATTCCGAACGCTAATTTTACCAGACCGAGCTGTTCCGTCTCGGAATTGCTTCTGAGCATGCGTGGCACTTTGTGCGTCGGAATTGTCCACACACGGTCGGAATTGACGCGATCGGATTTTGTTGTCGGAAAATTTTATAGCCTGCTCTCAAACTTTGTGTGTCGGAAAATCCAATGGAAAAAGTCAGATGGAGCCCACACACGGTCGGAAGTTCCGACAACACGCTCCGATCGCACATTTTTCGTCAGAAAGTCCGACCGTGTGTACGGGGCATAACTGTAAATACTGTAGCTGCCTGCCTGTGGTATTGTCAGGGTGATAGGACAGGTAATTCTGGCAGTATTCCTCATGGTGGCGCCCTTCTGCCTATTTAAGCCTGCTGCTGGTGCATGCTGGTTGCTGGAGTATCATCAGCTTCCTGTGTTCCTTGTTCCTGTTGTGATATCTGCTTCCTGTTACTACTCGGCTTGCCTGACTGCTCCAGTATTCCGCCTGCATTGACCCCGGCTTGGACCTGACTATTCTTCGGCTTCGCATCTGTACCTTGATCGTCCTCCTGTGTTTGACCCCCGGCTCGGCTACCTTCTCTGTTTCCTGATTATCCTGCTCTACCTCACCTTGGACTGATTCCTATGCTGAATGACCATTGGCCTGGCTCTGACTCCGCTCCTGGTTGCTCCACGGCTCCATAACTAGAATCCCTCCTTGCACGGTTGTCCTTAAACCTTACCAACGCACCCCAGCAGCTCCCTGCTATCTGCTACTCAGCAACAGCGCTCTGGCAACCCGTGCACCTTTGGGCACCGTACTCCCTGTCTCACTCCCAGGGTTACGCTGCACTTAGCCGCAAGGGGCGCCCCCTCTGCAATCCAGCCTCACATCCAGGACGCAATTGTCTCCAGGTAGCTTTAGGTGCACACTGTGCAGAGGACGCACTACACTAACTGTAAATACTGTAGCTGCCTGCCTGTGGTATTAATAGGATCAGAAGAACACCATTAATTTTCTTCAGGTAGCTTTAGGTGCACACTGTGTAGAGGACACAGTACACTAACTGTAAATACTGTAGCTGCCTGCCTGTGGTATTAATAGGAGCAGAACAGCAATTGTCTCCAGGTAGCTTTAGGTGCACACTGTGCAGAGGACGCACTACACTAACTGTAAATGCTGTAGCTGCCTGCCTGTGGTATTAATAGGATCAGAAGAACACCACTAATTTTCTTCAGGTAGCTTTAGGTGCACACTGTGCAGAGGACACAGTACACTTATGCCCCGTACACACGGTCGGACATTGATCGGACATTCCGACATCAAAATCCATGGATTTTTTCTGATGGATGTTGGCTCAAACTTGTTTTCTTCAGGTAGCTTTAGCTGCACACTGTGCAAGGGACGCACTACACTAAATTGTAAATACTGCAGCTGCCTGCGGTACTGTACTAATAGGATCAGAACAACACCACTAATTTTCTTCAGGTAGCTGTAGGTGCAAACTGTGCAGAGGATGCACTACACTAACTTGTAAATACTGCAGCTGCCTGTGGTACTGTACTAATAGGATCAGAAGAACACCACTAATTTTGTTTAGGTAGCTTTAGGTGCACGCTGTGCAGAGGACGCACTAAACTAACTTGTAAATACTGCAGCTGCCTGCGGTACTGTACTAATAGGATCAGAAGAACACCACTCATTTTTTTCAGGTAGCTTTAGGTGCACACTGTGCAGAGGATGCATTACACTAACTTGTAAATACTACAGCTGCCTGTGGTACTGTACTAATAGGATCAGAAAAACACCACTAATTTTCTTCAGGTAGCTTTAGGTGCACACTGTGCAGAGGATGCACTAAACTAACTTGTAAATACTGCAGCTGCCTGCGGTACTGTACTAATAGGATCAGAAGAGCACCACTAATTTTCTTCAGGTAGCTTTAGGTGCACACTGTGCAGAGGACGCACTACACTAACTTGTAAATACTACAGCTGCCTGTGGTACTGTACTAATAGGATCAGAAGAACACCACTAATTTTCTTCAGGTAGATTTAGGTGCACACTGTGCAGAGGACGCACTACACTAACTTGTAAATACTACAGCTGCCTGTGGTACTGTACTAATAGGATCAGAAGAACAGCACTAATTTTCTTCAGGTAGCTTTAGGTGCACACCGTGCAGAGGACGCACCACACTAACTTTTAAATACTGTAGCTGCCTGTGGTACTGTACTAATAGGATCAGAAAAACACTAATTTTCTTCAGGTAGCTTTAGGTGCACACTGTGCAGAGGACTCACTACACTAACTGTAAGTACTGCAGCTAATAGGACTAATAGGATCAGAAGAACACCAGCAATTTTCTTCAGGTAGCTGTAAATACTGTAAAAACACCTGCCTGCCTGTCAGTAGTAGGAAGAAAATAACAGGAACGGATCTAGCTAAACTGAATACAGTGTATATATATATATACAATACACTCTAAGTGCAGCTTACTGACTCGCCTGCCTACTCTATCTAACTTAAATCAAATGACACTGTCTCTCTGTCTTTCTATCTCTCTCTCAACGCCGGAACACACTACACAGGGCCACCATGCAGGCGGCCTTATATAGTGTGGGGTGTGTACTAAACCCCCTGAGCCATAATTACGGCTCTCTGTACAGAAGGCGCTGTGATGGGCCAAGCATGCAGGTCATAGTGCATGCTTGGCCAACCATCAGCCAGCAAAGCACTGCGATGCTGCAGTGAATTATGGGCCATGACACGCCACTCGAATTTGGCGCGAACGGCCCATATCGTTCGGAATTCTGCGAATGACCGAACAGGCAATGTTCGAGTCGAACATGCGTTCGATTCGAACACGAAGCTCATCCCTAACAGTCAGTATTTAAGTTTGCTCAGAATAGGAAGCATTTTAATTAGGTCTGAAATCCATTCAAGGCAGATATTTAGGATCTAAATTATATTCATCATTATTTGTTAATATTTGGTTTTAGGTTGGTCAAATATCTAAATGTTATTGATAACACAGATTTTAACAGCTTTAACAACCAAGTATTAAAAAAAAACTCAATAGAGAAACCTTCTAGCACTCTAGAAAATTGTTTGTAAAAATTGATCTTTAGTGCTTCTTTTTTCTTAAGAACAAGGTATGATTAAAATCCATTTTACTGGCAATTTTCCTGATCCAACTCCAAATTTTAAACTGGCTTTATACCCAGTGATCTAATTGATATATAGTATTTCCTTTGATTTTTATACCCCTTTTTAAAATATTTTAACTAACTAAAATGTGCTCCCTCTCATACATTGGAACACACTAGCTAAAAGAAGTTGTATCCCAGCGGCAAAATTGCTATGAATGTTTGAGATGTTGAATTAATAATAGTGATTTAAGTTTTTTTTTTTTTTTTTAAATAACAAACATATCATACTTACCTCCACTGTGCAGCTTGTTTTTCACAGAATGGCCCCGAACCTCCTTTTCTGGGGTCCATCAGTGGCTCTCGCGGCTCCTCCCCATATCAGATAACCCCCTAGGAGAAGCGCTTTCCTGAGGGGGTTACCTTGCGGGAGCGCTCCCGAATCTAGCATTCGGCATCTATAGAGGCATTGGATTTGATTGACACCAGTGGAAGCCAATGATTGCGCTGCTATCAATCTATCCAATCAAGAGACGAGAACCCTGGGCAGAGAGACAGCACGTCCCTGCCGGGTCAAGTTCCAGGGCTCAGGTAAGTAAAACGGGGGGGCTGGGGGGCTGGTCACTGCCAGGTGTATTTTAAGCTTAATGAGTAGGATGCATTAAGGTACAAAAATCACAAAGGTTTACAACCCCTTTAAATATTGTATTGTCTTCACTAATAAGTTTGGTATAAAACTAATAATTAAGCCCCTTACCATAGGCTGGTTCTGATGGATGGACTATTTTTGCACTCCAGGCACACAAATTAGAGCAGAAATTATTTGTTATTTGTTAATTATCTCTAAAACTGCAAAAAAAGTTTATTTACTAATTATCTCTAAAACTGCAAAAAAGTTTTTGTTGACTTCTTACTTATTTGCCCATTGCAAACGATTCTGTTTCAAATGTAATGTATGCATTCACATACTTCCTTAATCCCAAACTGTTCAGACAGTATGATCACCTACTGACTTGGCACCATCCACAAGCAGCTTAACTCTGGAATCCAACACAATAATAACTATTATACAAAGGATGTTTCTTTCAGTCTTTCCTAAGCCATGTCTTTGCAAAGAACTAACACTGACTGAGGGAACATATAAGAAATTGGGAGGATATAGTTAGGACTAAACTACCAACCCAAAAAAGGAGAGGAGGACAGAGGTGGATGCCATATCACATAAGTAAATAAGTTCTAGTAGCCCAAAACGGCCACTAGATGTCAACTTACATCAAACAAAGGCAACTTGTCATACAGTATTTTTATACAGCACAGAAAAAATACATATAAGTAGGACAGACCAAAAAGTAATAGTTAAAAAAGAACCATATAAAAATATAAAAATGCAAGAAACAACTGTTATCTATCCTCTATTTTTTTCATTACGTTTTTCTATCACAAAATTGAAGCTTGAAGTTTATTGCTTGTTTTGTCTAGGGGAGAGAATAAACACTTTTTTTTACTTGATATATTTTTATAGTGTTTTTCTTGTCTGTGCAACATCTCAAACATTCTTTGCCATTTATAAACTCAATCATGCACACAAAATAAAAAAATAAAAACAGACCCCCGGTATTAGTTGTGGGCAGCATCTAATTATTAAGAAAATGCTGTCCTTTAAAAACTGAGGCAGCTGCAGGATTTCATGAACAGTAATAATGGCACCACCCCTTGCAGAGCTACCACCATAGCAGCATACATAGATGCCTTGTGGCCTGGGGTGACAGTGGAACCTGGGGGCCAATGTGGAGCGGTTGCCTGACTTTCTTTGGCAGAGCTTTGCAGACCCAGTGGTGGACCAGAAGCATCCTGTCTTTTTTTTCTTTCAGTAAATAACCCTTGCTCCAAATGCTTTTGCTAATTCTTTTTGATTAAAAGTTTAATCAAGTGCTTTTCATCCCACTATTCACCAGCATAAGGGGAGTCATTTTCCTGCCATTACCCACTCATCTAAGGCATTCTTGGTTTCCTTGACAACCAATCTAATGACACAATTTCTTCTCACTGTCTATCAATATAAAGGTACATTTTTCTTCCCACCGACTACCAATGTAAGGGAACAATTTTCCTCTGACTGATCATCAGTGTAGAGCAAGTGAGAATTTTTACTCTAAAGGACAATAAAATGGTAAGGGGGAATTTTTCTATTGAGCACCAAGATAAGAAATACTTCTTCACTGATGTAGCCAGGGCATTTCAAGAGTAGCAGGGTACTTCTTCATGGACCATCAATGTAAGCAGTATTTCTCCACTGGCCACCAATGTTAGGGGGGCATATAGTAATCTGGCAGAGCCAGAGGTGGGACCAGAAAAAAAAATTCTTCTTCACACTCTAAGGTAATTACCTGCTGATGCCAATGTTTTTGTCAAGTTTTATTTGCACTGACCACCAATGTAGGAGAGGACATTGTTCTTACTATGACACCTTTCTATCAGGTATTCTGCATCCTGTTGGCCATCAATCAAAATGTTTTCCCGCTTTCCATCAACATAAAGGGATATCTTCCCACTGAACATTAATCTTAGAATTCAATTTTCCCCCACTACCCACCAGTATACAGGGACATGGTCCTTTGACCAGAAAGGATAAAACAAACCACTCATGTGCTACCCAATATTTTATATTGTGCATCTGAAAAGTATTCACAGTGCTTCACTTTCTCCACACATTGTTATGTTACAGCCTTATTCCAAAATTGATTAAATTCATTATTTTCCTCAAAATTATACAAACAATACCCCATAATGAAAACGTGAAAGACATTTGTTTGAAATATTTGCAAATTTATTAAAAATAAAAAATGAAAAAATGTACATAAGTATTCACAGCCTTTGCCATGACACTCAAAATTAAGCTCAGGTACATCCTGTTTCCACTGATTATCCTTAAGATGTTTCTACAACTTGATTGGAGTCCACCTGTGAAAAATTCAGTTGATTTGATATGATTTGGAAAGGCACTAACCTGTCTACATAAGGTCCCACGGTTAACAGTGCTTGTCAGAGCACAAACCTAGCCATGACGTCCAAAGAATTGTCTGTAGACCTCCAAGACAGGATTGTATTGAGGCACAGATCTGGGGAAGGGTACAGAATAATTTCTGCAGCATTGGAGGTCCCAATGAGTACAGTGGCCTTCATCATCCGTAAATGGAAGAAGTTTGAAACCACCAGTACTCTTCCTAGAATGGGCCACCCAGCCAAACTGAGCGATTGGGGGAGATAGGCCTTAGTCAGGGAGGTGACCAAGAACCCATTGGTCACTCTGACAGAGCTCCAGCATTTCATTGTGGAGAGCGGAGAACCTTCTAGAAGAACAGCCATCTCTGCAGAACTCCAGCAATCAGGCCTGTATAGTAGAGTGGCCAGATGGAATCTTCTCCTCAATAAAAGGCACATGACAGCCGACCTGGAGTTTGCCAAAGGGAACCTAAAGGACTCTCAGACCATGAGAAACAAAATTCTCTGGTCTGATGAAACAAAACTTGAACTCTTTGACCTGAATGGCAAGTGTCATGTCTGGAACAAACCAGGCACCACTCATCACCTGGCCAATACCATGCCTACAGTGAAGCTTGGTGGTAATAGCATAATGCTGTGGGGATGTATTTTGTGGCAGGAACTGGGAGACTAGTCAGGTTCAAGGAAAATATGAATGCAGCAATGCACAGAGACATCCTTGACCTACTCCAGAGCACTCTGGACCTCAAACTGGGGCGAAGGTTCATCTTCCAACAGGACAATGACCCTAAGCACCTAGCCAAGTTAACAAAGGAGTGGCTACAGAAGAAATTTGTGAATGTCCTTGAGTGGCCCAGCCAGAGCCGAGACTTGAACCTGATTGAACATCTCTGGAGAGATCTGAAAAGGGCTGTGCATTGACTTTTCCCACCCAACCTGATAGAGCTTGAGAGATCCTGCAAAGAAGAATAGGAGAAACTGCACAAAAATAGGTTTGCCACGCTTGTAGCACCATACTCAAAAATACTTGAGTCTGTAATTGGTGCCAAAGGTATATGTGATTTTTTTCGTTTTTTTATTTCTAATAAATTTGATCTCAAACAAACTTCTTTCAAGTTGTCATTATGTGGTATTGTTTGTATAATTTTGAGGAAAATAATGAATTTAATCAATTTTGGAATAAGGCTGTAACATAATAAAATGTAGAAAAAGTGAAGCGCTGTGAATACTTTCTGGCACTGTATATAAAACTAGAAAAGATACAATTTCTGGGGAAATTGTGAAAGTGTTCTTGCCTCTACAACTGGAGTGGGCGGAGTAACTGGGTGGGGTGGAGTGGCTTGAGTAACTGTGAAAAGTGTTAAAAAGCTTAAAGTGGAGTTCCACCCTCTTTTTCATGTCCTCTGCATTCAATGCTTCTTTGTCCCCTTAATCACATTTGGCATTTTTTTTTTTTTTTAAATCAGTTTTATTGTTCATCTTGTTTCCACTTACTGGTTGCGGCCGCGGCCGCCCCCGTTCGCTATGCATCCTGGGAGACGTTTTCTTATCAATCCCAGGAGGCAACAGGCCGCTGGGCCGTAGTATCGCGTTATTTCCAAACCGGAAATGACGCGATGTAGGACAGCGGTGGCGGCCGGCGCCATTTTAAATAAGGGCAAAGTGGATTTGTTTTGCCCTGTGTTACTATAGCGACTATAGCGTCCATAGCAGCGCCATCGTTTCTCGTGGAAGTTAGTGCAGCAAGCAGCTACTTGAGAGCGGTATGTGCTGGGGGAGATGTGCTGTGCTGGGGGAGATGTGCTGTGCTGGGGGTGATGTGCTGTGCTGTGGGTGATGTGCTGTGCTGTGGGTGATGTGCTGTGCTGGGGGTAATGTGCTGTGCTGGGGGTGATGTGCTGTGGATGATGTGCTGTGCTGTGGGTGATGTGCTCTGCTGGGGGAGATGTGCTCTTCGAGATGTGATGTGCTGGGGGAGATGTGCTGGGGGTGATGTGCTGTGCTGGGGGTGATGTGCTGGGGGTGATGTGCTGTGCTGGGGGTGATGTGCTGTGCTGGGGGTGATGTGCTGTGCTGGGGGTGATGTGCTGTGCTGGGGGTGATGTGCTGTGCTGGGGGAGATGTGCTGTGGGAGATGTGCTCTGCTGTGGGAGATGTGCTCTGCTGTGGGAGATGTGCTCTGCTGGGGGAGATGTGCTCTCCTGGGGGTGCTCTGCTGGGGGTGCTCTGCTGGGGGTGATGTGATGTGGGAGATGTGCTCTGCTGGGGGAGATGTGATG